>PVJS01002466.1:0-46485 GCA_004027185.1 Glis glis | reverse complement strand
TTATCTTTGCACAACCACTAAACTCATTTACTCTATAAATTTGCCATTTCTAGACATTTCTATATTAATAGAGTCATATAGAGTATGTGGCAGTTTGTAATTGGCGTCCTTCACTTAGTATAATGCTTTTGAGGTCCAAATGTGGTCTATCGTATCTCAATACTTTATTCCTTTTTACTGCGATTAAAAAATAAATCAAAACCCTGGTGTTGGATGAAAATCACTTGCTCTTGGTAAAACCTTGTAGAATCATATCTACAAAAAAAAAAACCCAACTCTATAAGGAATATTAGTTTTTTTACTTCATGTTGCTGTAGGAAATAACAATTTCCAGATTCATAGTAATCTTGGGAGCAATCTTTTATATATGCCACATCTAACAGTTTAAGTGTGAATGACTTAGAGAAGAGTATGAAACTAAGATTCAAGACTTCAGATATGTGGAAAGAACAGTCATTATAAGGTTGAAACTCCACTAAGTTTTATAGCTAAGAAAGTTAATGAATATAAAAAGAAGACCCTGGAGTACCTGAAAAGCCTCTGTAACAAAATCCATCTGTTGAATTCAAAGAAAGAAAGAGGAAAGAAATGGAAAGTAATAAATGGACCCAAATCAAGACACAGAAAAGCATTTCAGGTATTTTTCTTGTAGAAAAAGAATGAAGTTTGATGTTGATACCCTGACATATATCAAAATGTATAATTACAATCCACCAATAAATGAACATAAAAAAAGAAAAAAAAAAGGAAAGATATAGAACTGAAAAAAAAAAAGCATTAGATGATTGATTTTTCCAACTGCAGTAGGTAAAAGTAATTCGGGGTGATTTTTCCATGACAAACAAGAGGATACTGGAAAAAAAGTAAAAACCCTACCAGCAGTCATGAGATGCGTATTCTAGTCTTGGATGTGTAGTGGAACACAGGGGCTGGCGGTGTGGCTTGGTGTTAGAGAGCGTGCCTAGCACGTGTGAGGACCCAGCACCAATCTTCAACATTCCACAACAGTCTCTGGAATTGGGCCACCTGCATTTACTCCTACCTCGTTTACTAACAGCAACTATGGAAGTGATCTAACTTCCCTCATTCTTGGTTTTTGCATGTAAATATCATGGACTAATGTCTTTCAGTCTCATATTATTATATAATATGACATGATATATCCATAAGCTATGACAGTATTATAACTAATTAGCATTATAACAATTAGAAAAATCACTTAACCTCAAAAGTAAGTACAGGGATGTCTAAGATTCTTTCCAGCTCTTGAAATTTATTTCACCATCATTTTTTTTTGTTTTTGTGGTTTGGTTTTAGTCTTTTAGTCTAGGTATAATAGTTTGACTGCAGCCCTGCCTCTAAGAGGTCAGAATCAGGCTGAATTCTGTTCGCACAATCGTAGTCGCCAGAACAACCCCTCACAGATGGCTACCGACGGGGGAAGGAAGCAAATAGAGAAATCTAGAAAAACTCACAACTATCTGCAGTAAATTGTTTAATGTATCAAATTGGCTATATAAAATACAATGATGGAAGGGAGTATTGTAGCCATTTTGTAGCATACATACATCTTTTTCTAGTCTTTTAATCAAGCAGTAACCAACAATGCCATGAGGTATGTTGCTGATGTAATCAGTTCTAATGAGTTGGTTTCAAGTGCAGGAGCCTATCCTGTAGAACCTCACTTATCAGTGGAAGCCCTTTAAAAACAAATCTGGAGGGATGACAAGATGACTGAGCACAGGCATCCAGAACTCACCTGCTCCTCCACTAAGAAGGATCAGAGCAACAGATCTATGGCTGCATTTAAAGTCAACCATCATGGGAGAATACCGGAAATCAGCAGGACAAAAACAGAATCCTTGTAAAATCCAGAGACCTGGGACAACAGGGTCTGAGAGAGAGAGTTCATATCCAGAATAAAGAACTCAAAAAGCTGAACAACAAAAACACAAGTAATCCAACTAAAAAAAATGGGCAAATGATCTGAATAGTCACTTCTCAAAAGAACAAATATAATTGGCTAGCAAATATATGGAAAAATACTATCATTATCCACCAGGTAAATGCTCATCAAAATTACAGTGAGATACCATCTTACCCCAGTGGAAGTAACTATTATCAAAGAAATAAAACAAATGACGACAACAACAACAAAACAATTCTGACAAAGATGTCAGGGGAAAGGACACATACACTCACTGTTTTGGGAACTATAAAATCAAGACAGCCACTAAATAAAACAGTATGGAGTTTCCTCAAAAAATAAAAATAGAACTACCATATAATCCAGCTAAAACTTTCCTGGGTAGGTATCTAAAGGAAATGAAGTCAGAATACAAAAGATATACCTTCATGTCCATAATTATTATATTATTATAGCACTATTCACAATAGCTAAGATATGGAATCCATCTAAGTGCATGTCAACATATGAGTGGATAAAAAAATCACACACACACGCACGCACACACACACACACACACACACACACACACACGCACACACCACAAACACACTGGAGTATTATTCGGCCATAAAGAATGAAATAGTGACATTTGCATTAAAAAGGATGGAACTAGAAGACATCATATTAAGCAAAATAAGCCAGACAGAGAAAGACAAGTATTTCATCCTCTCTCTCTCTCATATGTGAAAACTTAAACAAAAAAAAAGTTGACTTGAAAGTTGAATTGTTTGTGGTGGGGATGGAGGATGAGGGTAGAAGGGTGGATAGATATGATCAATGCACACTGTATGTATACATGGAAATATCACAGTGAATTTTATTAATTTGTACCATTGCTATGTGTTAATAATAATAATAGATTGCATTGAAATGATAGACCAATACAGGGAAATGTAATATCTTAAATATATTGACTTGGATCCAGATCCATGAGCAAGGTATATTTCTCCATATATTCATATCTTCTTTATTTTTGCAAAATACGTTTAGTTTTTAGTTTAGAGGTCTTGCATATCATTGATTAAATTTATAACTATTTCAGCCAGACTCGGAGGTACATGCCTATAATCCCAGTACTTGGGAAGCTGAGCCAGGAGGATTGCAGGTTTGAGGTCAGCTGGTGGTAACTTAGTGAGACCCTGTTTCAAAATAAAAATTAAAGCCGGGTATGGTGGTGCACACTGTAATCCCAGTACTTGGGAGGCTGAGACAGGAGGATCGCAGGTTTGAGGTCAGCTGGTGGTAACTTAGTGAGACTCTGTTTCAAAATAAAAATTAAAGCCAGGCGTGGTGGTGCACGCTTGTAATCCCAGTACTTGGGAGGCTGAGACAGGAGGATTGCAGGTTCGCGGCCAGCCTCAGCTACTTAAGAAGCCCTCTGCAAATTAGTGAGACCCTATTTCAAAAATAAAGAATAAAATAGGGCTGGGGGTGTAGCTTGGAGGTAGAATGCCTCTGGGTTCACTCTTGAGTAACCCCCTAATACACTACACACACAATTACAACTGTTTAAAATTTCTGATGCTAAATGTTTGTTTCTTTGTTTGTTATGTTTTGTTTGTCATGGTGCTGGGATGTTGCTATGTTAAATGGATTTTTACATTTTATTTTCCAAGTTATTGTTACAAATATGTAGAAATACATTTTTCATATTAAACTCACACCTTGAAAACCTTGTTAAAAATAAACTATGTTTTGGGCTTTATAAACTTAGACATTCCTTTGAGCCTTGCCCCCAAATTTGTTGGGGTGCAATTGATTTTCCCTTTATAGGATCTTCCCTTCCTGATTACCTGTAACAACAGCTTCAGCAGGACTCTGGAGGCTGCCTGTCATCTTCCCAGCTTGATTTCTGGCTCAATAGAGTTCACTTATTTTCTCCTGATCATTTAAACCAATTCCTTGAAATCTTTCTGATAGATAGATGGATGGATGGATGGATAGATATAGACAAATTATTTAATATACCTATATAGCCCAATATATCTATACTGAGTGATTTTTTGCCTAGATGAGGCAGCTTAAGCGGTCTGGAAGATGTTTCTTTTTTCTCCACCAGTTTTACAACTTATGTCTTCATAGTAAGCATTTCCTTTCTAGCAGTACAAAGCCCCAGGCTTAGTTTGTTGTAGCAGCTCAGTTAATGAAATTCCAACAGAGGAAAATAAAAGAAGATATCCTAATAAAAAGAACTAAAGAACAGATACTAACATATCCTAATAAAAAGAACTAAAGAACAGATACTAACATATACAATCAAGACACAAATCTAAATCTTATTGACTTAAATTTCTACCCTTGGCCATAATATCTTTCTTGCCTTTGCCATAATATCACTGCTCTTGGGACAGGGATTGACAGTGGGAAATGAGGGCTTGTGTTTTCTGTACAAATTGGAGTATGCCATTAACACTAAGGAAGGGTCTACTACTTAGGATATCCATATTCTATCAGGAATAGAGAATGACTAGAAATCATCAAAGGAACAGTCTCCCCAGGAGTGCCACAATTTCTAAAAATATCAATATTATTCCAACACCTCGTCAGTGGTAGCACACTAGAACAGCTGTCTACTGTTCATTTGCCTTTGAAGTTTTCCAGTCGATTATTAGTTTGGGCAAGGAGTGTAAAAAGAAAGTGTTAAAACCAGAAGAGTTACATTTCTGTATATAAAAGGGAATTACTAATGGTTCCAATCCCTGTGCTAAGCGAAGGTCCTATTGACTTCCATGTGTAAACAGTACGTTCAGTTTTTTCTTGACCATAGGTTATATTAGAGTCATAGCAACCCACTTGAAGATGCTGGTCAACAGGAACACCTGATGTGGGATTGGGACTGATGTACTTTGACCCACACCAACCCACCGTCATTCCAAAATAGTGACCTGTTCATGGTCTGTAGGTTTTTTCCCCACTATCTGTAGTCCATCAAATTTCTACAAATTTGTAAATCCAATTTGATTATAGTATTTAAATGTAATTGATCCAAACTCTACTTTGGACTGCTATAGTTAAGTCATAAATGATCCTTTAAAGTTCTCTGATTTATAACTAACTGGATAACTTTATATATTCAATTATAAAAGTATTCATTAGACATTCTTGCATTCTTAATTCATTATATTAATCATCTTTAGAGCAATTAGGGGAATTGTCAGTGGGGAATGTCCTGAAAAAGATGTGATTCTAAAGTCCTACAAATTGTCTAGGTTACAATGCTGTTTTGTGTAATCAATCAAAAATAAAGAGTGCTAAATTTTCATCTAGAGAAGTACTATGGGATCCACAACTTATGGAAGTCTGGATCATGTTTAGGGAAAAGCTACACAGATTATTAACAAGGTGGACTCTAATAGTCATTATATAGGCTAACGGGACAGATTGTTCAGCCTGTAGGAGTGTGGTTATTGATGGTCTTCAAATCCATGAGTGTTCTCTATGCAAAGGATGATGATCTGCTATTTTCTCTCTTTTCTGAAGACAAGACAAAAGGAAATAAGACTTACACTCACTTGGATTAAAAATAAATGATTCAGGCTGTAGAGTCTACTTTTCTACAAGTCTATAAGTAAATTGTTTGGGTTTAAACTGGAGAACAAGTAATTAAAGTTGATCTCTGATGGCTCCTATTAAAGCTCATTAATAAAAAAAACTATAGCTTAAACAAACTTTAAAGAAATCTGTATCTCTCTTCAAAATAACTTTTGCTAATTGAACCTCAATAGCAAGTAACTGAGAGGTATCTCAAGGCTTTAAGAGAATATTTTCCCTTTCACTCATTTTAATGAATGCAGCTAAAATTTATGAAGTCATGATTTGCTACAATTTCTGAAATCTCTAAAATACTATTCTAAATTAGAATATTTATTTATAAAAGTAACTAAACAAATGTCACCTTACATATTATGGAAAACATTCACATTTCTATATAAATTCAAAAGTATTTTCAAAGTTTAAAGTTGGCAGATTGTTGCAAATAGAATAATTGCTGTTAGAAAGTAAATCCAATAATTATAGGGTTTTAAAATAAGAGATGATTCTTGTCTTTAGGAATTCAAAATCCAAGAGCAAATCAGATTAGCAAATACTTAAATTGCATCGTAATGTTAAAAAGAAATAATGCCAGAAAGTACTTACAACTGTGTACTTACAACAAAAAGTTGTAAGTACATAGAAGATGCAGTCACAGACTCTACCTGGGAAAATAATATTTGGGTAGCATTTTAAAGGATAAAGAAGAGGTTTTCAAACACTGAAGAGGGTTGATAGGCATGGCACAGAAAACCACAAAGGCGTAGAGGGACGAGTGTACTGCTTGCCAAAGAACAGGGACTTGCAGGAGTCTCTAAGGTAAGGTGAGCGGCCGCAATGGTGGAATATCAGTGAGAACCCAATTGTAAAGATGTCAGTTTCAGTGTTTGGACTTTAAATTGTTTAGTGAAAATTCATGTGCAAAATAGTGCCCTTGGCCTCAGTCTCAGAGTTCAAACTTCAAAGATGGTGCTGATGCAGACTTTCCACGGGTCAGAGTTCGAGACCCACAGAACAAGGCAATGAGGAGGTTCACTGTGTGTCTTTATGTCTTGAGCAACCTAGTGAACCGGCTCAGAAATTTTGTGAGAAAGGCCAATTGCATTGCTTCTTTTTATCCATAAATGGCTTTACAAAGTGGTCAAGAAGATAATAATGTCAACTGTTTTGCTAGATTGGAGAAGAAAACAGGCATCTGAAATGTTTCCCCAGTCTACACTCATTGTGCAGTGCGTTGGAAAATGGCTGGATATTTTTGCCGACCCAAAGAAACAGAAGATGTACTTGGGCAGGAAAAAGTGCAGATTAATTTACATACACAGCCGCCTTCCAAGCTGACTGTCATCCATTTGACAGGTTGGAGCAGCCTGATATTACAAAAATGCATATTTCACAGCAAAAGTGTGAGTCTGACCAATAAATGGTAAGATGGAGTTGGTCTTACCAATAAATAGTAAATGGGGTTGGGAAAGAGGGTAGCAAGAGAGGTAATCATGTTGCCACTGGATAAATAATTCCAACTCCAAAGCTAGCTTTGAATGACGATACTCTTTAGAAGAAATACATGAGATGTAAAGCTTTCAACAAGTCAAAGATATTTGTTTTTAATTTTCATAGAATCATTAAGTGTTTTTCTTTAATTTTTAAAAAGTGCTATAGAAAATTGTTAGAGATAATGTGAATGACTTTCTAGGGCAAATGTGAGAAAAGAAACTAAAGACTACAGACCTTAGGAGTTCATTCAATTTTATGGATTTGGGAAACAATGACCCTCAGGATTGGAAATCAGTAACCTGCTATCTTTGTGTGGAGAACATGTACTACGGGAAGACCAGAACCAGATAATTATAGGTACACATGTAAAATATAAAGCATTTTACCTCTAGGAGAAACATTATTTTCCTTATGAAGCAAACAGAATGACTGTTTTAGGAGCCAGACCTTAAGTGATACAAATAATGTTACAAAAATAAAATCTTTAAACAACTCCTACTAGTATTAAAAAAAGAGTAAAATTCATAAATCAGCAAACATACTGAAGGAGGAGAGATTAGTTTTGGCAGGTTCTTTGTTTTAATCTGAGAGGGAATCCGCCCTGACAGAGAAAGATCAGGATGTTTGTACTGCGTTGTAGGAATGGGTAGTTTCGAAATTTCCACCTTTTCATTATACTGTTTATTGAAGAATTGTGAACTCCTAGAATATCAGGAATTTATACCTATATGTAAATAAAAAGTTATCAAGTATCTAATTCTAAGTATTGTATACTAGAAAATATTATACCCTTCTATTATTTATTTTGAGAATAATGAGAAAATATTCAAGTAGTATGGGCAGAAATAGATGACAATAAAGGTAATATATATACACATAACATTTTGTTTTACTTTGTTTTTAGTACACACATCTATTACATTCAAATGAAATACAGGCACATGTATATACTCACTTATTTTTTTTCTTCTGATTTCAAAACATGGTATACTCACCTGTTATTCTAGCCACAAAGTACCTATACTGTCTTGGAAGTTTCTCTGCTGTTCTGTACTTTGTAGTTCTGCATATCCTATCTTCTTGATGGTTTTCTGATTGGAGAATTCACTTCCAATATCAGCACCCACTGAAGCATAAATTTTCACTACATCATTCCTCCCAACTAGCCACTATGGAAACAGCCAAAAGTGTTTTTCTGAATACTTTTTGTAATGATGGTTACAGTTACAAGTGTCTCATAAAAATAAATATCTAGAAATTTCTGATATGAACATGGCTATGTCGGCTCTCCACCCACTGCCAATTCCTTCTGGAAATTTTACATAAACAATAAAAGGTCTCTCCTGCATATGCCATTTTTTAAAGAAATGAGAAACATATATATGCATGTGGCAAAATTTGTGTAACAACGGCCTAAATCAGATTTGTCAGACTCTGCACCAGAGGAAGCTAGGAGAGGGGCCCAGCAGCAGTATTTTTTGAAAGCATATATAATTCCCTGAAGGTGAGAAGCTCCTTCAATAGTACAAAAATTGTATACATTGAGTACAGACTGGTAGCAGAAGCTTTCTAGACAAGGTTTAGGAAGAAAGCAAAAATTCAGTTACATATCAAAACCTTTGCATGGCCCAAAGGAAAAGAAAACATATGCAAAGTCAAAACACATAGCTATAAGCTATGTTTGCCATGTATGTTTCATTTATGTTTGCTATGTATTTCAAGCATACATGATATTGCTACCATATAGTAAATATTTATTGAATGAATACATGAGTAAAATTTTAAAACTTGGCGCAAAAAACACAGTTTGCAGAAAAGAAATTAGAAATGGCTTTTACACACATTGAAAGATGCTCAACCACCAATCATAATAAGATAAATTATTCCATTTTTTATCTATTAGACTGGCAAAAACCCAAATACTTGATAAAACTTCCTGTCGGCAAAGCTGTGAGGAAACAGTCATTATCATACAGAGCTGATGGGCATGTAATTTGTTTAAGATTTATGAAGAGCAAGTTGGCAAGAGCTATCAAAAGTACAAAGACATATAACTTTTGACACAGCAATTCCAATGTAAGGAGTATCCTAGGGATTTTCTCATGTGCATAATGAAGTATGTATGAGATTATTCACTGCAGCATTATTTTTAGAAGTAAAATAATGGAAAAATCAAATTCCCATTGATAGGGGGCAAGGATTGGTTTTATTAATTATAATCCACCGAATGGAAATATGATAGGTCTGTAGAAAGAATGAGAATTCTCCTAAGATCTCCAGGGTATTTAGTTAATGAAAGAAAAAGAAGGTAAATCAAGATAGTTTTCATATTATGCTAACTTTTGTGTTTAAAAAAATGGGAGAATATTAAAGTATTTACTGTAGTTATTTTTATATACAAAAGAAACTTTGGAAGTATTCACAAAAAGCTAACAACAGCTGTTTCCTGTTTGAGGGATGAAAGTAGAAAATAAAGAGATGTGGCAAAAAGATATGAATACAGATTTTTATAGCTTTAATTTTTAAACTGCGAAAACAAACTTCCTATTGAAGAAAATTTAAATTAAGAAAGAAATTATGAAAAAAAAACTAGCAAGGGAAACAATACAATTACTTCTAATCAACAATACTAATGTTGATTCATCACAAAATGACACTGTGATGCAGTAAAAGAATCTTATTTAATTTATTAAGTCAATAAATGTTTATCAAATTACTTCTGCTATTCAAGAGGCTAGATGATGATTCCCCTGGAGCTTCTATTTCAATGGAAAAGGAAAATTATAGAAAAGTTATTTTTTAAGAATGATTTTAAATGATATTGGTGTTACTAACACAAAATAGGATGATATCATCTAGGCTGTGACTTGGAGGCCGTTTTTGTAGCGTGGTCTAGGGAAGTCTCTGAAGATTGATATTGAAGGAAGTGACATTTGAACCATGATTTAAATGACAAAAGAGAGGCAGGCAGGCACTCATCAAAGGACTTGCATTCCAGGTAAATACTAGCAGATGCAAAGGCTTCAGGAGGGAACAAAGTTAGCATGCTTAAAGGACAAATAAACAGGCCATGTGAATTCAGGGAATGAAGAACTAGAGTGGCAAGCATTAATAGGTAGGTAGGGATCCATAATGTAGAGCCAGGCAGAGCCATGATGGTCAGAGGACATGCTTAGATCTCATTCTCTGTGGGATCCCATTATGCTGGAAGGTTTTCTGTAGATGAATCATGTGATCTGATTTATGTAAATAAAAGGCTTGGCCCTGCTCTCTGGCTGCATATTTTAGGGAGTAAGAGTTGAAGCAGGGTGACCAGTTTGTCATTCTTATGGTCCTCTATGTAGATAATGATGATATTTCAGGTAATTAGAGTTGGAGAAGAATGGGGGTGGTATGAACATGATTTATTGTTGATTAGAAGTGAGGTTCGAGGGAAAGAAAATAATGAATTTGAGATTTTGGCCTATGAAACTGGGTATAGAATAGCTCTAATTGGGGAAGAAAAAGATTTGGGGAACCAAACAAAAATTCCCTTTTGGACACTCTATGTCCAAGGTGTGAAGCGTAGGCAGCTGTGTGCGTGTGTAAAACTCATAGAAGTAGTGTCAAGACGTGAAGATTTAGTAATTATCTCCATATAAATGTTTTGAAAGCTGAAGGGGTAAGAGTCAAATTAAATTGCCAATAGATGAGAATAAATGTAGAAGAAATGATGAATAAAATAACTTATACCATAGGAAGAAGAGGGATAAAAAAAGAAAGAAAATATTGATAGGTTAAAATATACATATAAAGATAATAATTGTGTACAAATGAGAATAACTGAGATAAAATATGTTTGGAAAATAATTGCATCAAATGTGATTTTCTAAGTGTTTATATTGTGGTTACTAAAGATCAGGATCTTATTTTTATTGTAAATCTACAAAATATATGAGCAAATTTTTATAAGCGAAGATTACAATAACATAGGAAATATGCATTCTTGTCAATTATGAAAGAAATAGGAAATATTTCTCAGGACCCTACTGTATTCATCCTTAGTGGATAAAACAATTTTGCTTAAATAAAAACATTCACATTCAAACTTTGTAAGACTGTGGTGAAATGAATATAATTGAACATAGCTATTTGCTTTGAAAAAATATGTGGTGAAAAATATATACATACTATTTGACTCAATAATTCCACCTTTGGGAATATTTAAACTGAAACCATAATTCTGCAGAAGAGGACGACTTAAATTAAGAACCAGATTTTCACTGCAATATCTGTTAACTTTTAGAAATTGAAGAAAATCAATATAGCCACATATATAGAAGTAAAGTAAGTATAGTGTATATATATTGGTTGAATATTTAAAACCACTAAAATTATCATGAAAAGTCACCTATGGGAAACCCATGGAGAGAGGGGCATAATATCATGGAATATTTTTAAAAGATGATTAGATAAATGGCACATGTATTATTTTAGTATGTGCCATCATCATGGACAATTGATAGATTTGTATTATCTACCTTTCCAATTTTAAATATAAGAACCTTGAGGATGTCCTTCCTTCTCTTAATGTGCACCTCTGCCATCTTAAACAATTACCCATTTTGTTGGTATGAATTTTAGGGAGGTGGCTGACTTAGGGATGGCGTCATTACCAATGCATCTTCATTTGTGAAAAGGATTATTCAGAAATCATGATGTGGAATGCTAGTGAGGATCCAGTAAGTCAGAGATGGAAGGGGTAGTCAGAGATAAGGAGGACAGTGGAGCTGGAATTAACAAGAGAAAGTATGAAAAGTAGATACATTGGGTCTGAGTCCAAGAATCCTGAAATTTGAAATAATCTGAAAAAAATATTTTTAATGCATGTCCCATACACCATAATGGACAAGGTATAGAAGTCCTAGAGAAGATGCAGTCAGCTGAATGTTCTTTGGTTGTTGGTTTCAATAGATGGGACTAAGAAATGTTTTTTTTTTCCCCCACTCAAAGCCCTTTGTAGTATTAAAAAAAAATCCTTTACACCAGGTGTGGTAGTGAATGCCTGTAATCCCAGTACTCAAGAGGCTGAGGCAGGAGGATTGCAGGTTCAACTGATTATGCTTGGTAACTTAGTGAGACCCTGTTTCAAAATAAAAAATTAAAAAGCCTTGGGGTATAGCTAGGTGGTAGAATGCCCCTGGGTTCAATCCTCAGGACCACCAAAAATAAAAGTGAGAGAGAGAGAGAGAGAGAGAGAGAGAGAGACAGAGAGAGAGAGAGAGAGAGAGACAGAAAAAGAGAAAGAGAGAGAGAGAGAGAGAGAGGAAGAAGAAGGAGGAGGAGGGAGGGAAGAAGAAAGAAAAGATCCATTAAAACCTTTTCCTTTTTATCCTTCTTCATCCGCATTTCCTTAACCTAACCTCTTGCTTCAGGCTATCAATATCTATTAATATATAAGCAAATTCATATATAATATTAATGGTTGTGAAATGAAAATTTTAAACTAGTCTCCTAGAAATCAAGCTTTATGCTGAAGAAAGCTAGTCCTTGATGGACAATTAAAAAAAACCACCATAGTGAGTAAGTTAAGTTAAGGGGATATCTTAATTCAGGGACATTTTTCAAACATCCCCCAAATCACAAGACAAAAGATGGCATGAGCTCAGAAGAAATTTTCTCCAGGGCTAGATTCACTCCCTTACAGTGATTTAGGCACGTAAGGAAGCACAATGACATATTCCAACCAACAGAGGAATGACGGAGCATTCCTGTCCCCCAGGTAGATGGTGAAAAGTGTCAGTACATCTCTATATGTACATCTGGATCACACTGAACTCAATTTCCATAGAGGTCCACTGAGTCCTGAGAAAAAGTGGAGATGTATACTGTCTTTCATTACGCTGTTTGCAGAAGAAAACAATTCCTAACACAGGAACCAAAGAATAAAATCAGGTCACTTACAAGAGGATAAATAACAGTGTTGAAGGTCTATCTTCCTTATTTCCAAATGTTCCATGTGAAATGTAACCAAATTTTATTATACTATCTTATAAGAATGTGAATTTTTATATTATCGTCTATGTAGAAAGTACACATCTGAGCTGCAGCCATGATAACTGCAATGACTGTCATGTGCTGGGCGTCTTTTGTCGTATCCTGGTTCTCCCCAGAAAGGAAAGCTTGCAGCAAAGGTTTATGGCTACTGCTGTTTGAGGAAATGCAACCACAGACAACTGACCTGAGGACTAGGCAGAATACAAAAAAAGGAAACTGCAAGAGTGTTCTGTCGAATTGGTGACTGCTGACTGCTTGACTTCACAGAATTGTTCTCTAAGAAACTATTTTATAAAAAGCATCTCAAGACAGTCTATCCAGAGGAAGAAAATGAGAAGAACATATTCTCCAGTTCCTGTCTCTCCATTTGTCAAAGATTAGTCCTTCAGAGAGTGGAGAATTCCCCATACTGCCATATTACACGCGCAAGAGACTGAAGAGAATCCCATGGCACTTTTGCCTTTCGCAACCCAGGAGCAACCCTAGGGCAGGAGGTTGGAAGTACAGAGCACCATGCAGAGCAGGTGGCCACAGCAGGGACAGGAACAAGGCACAGTGAGGGGGAAAGCACGTGAAACGGTGCAAATTGTTACCGGCATCAGAAGCACTGGAGGGCTTCTTACAACACTGATCGCTGGGTGCCACCCCCAGAGCTTCAGACTCAGGAGGTCTGGGGTAGGACCCAAAATAGGTATTTCTAAGAAGAAAATATGATGCTGTGGGCCTCAGACCACACTTTGAGAGAAACTGCATGAATGCACAGTTTGTCACAACCCTTCCAGGTCAGCTCGTGTATGTTAGCCAACGCCTGCAGTCCCTTCTTCATGTGACGTATTCTCCCAAGGCCACAGACTGCACTTTCCTCCGTGGACCATGATGAACAGACCTCTGCTTACTCACACAGAGGCAGCGAAGATGGTAGTGGAGGGGCCCCAGGAGAATAAAAAGCCATCTTCTGAACTATGTGCGTCAGGTAAGGCCTTTGTGCAGAAGGCATTCTGAAAAAAACTATTTTTAATGCATGCCCCAATACACCATAATGGACAAGGTATACAAGTCCTACAGGAGATGCAGTCAGCTGAATGTTTTTTGATTGTTGGTTTCAATAGATGGAACTATAGCAAGGGACGGAGCTGCTTCTGCCAGCCCAAGAGCGTCCCATGGGATCCAGAGGAACAATAGTCTTACTTGAATCTTTAACCAAAACCTTCTCTCTGTGGGTCATGTATTTTTCCCATCCAGCTATACAGGGGAATATTTTTTATGAGAAGATAAAAAGAATAAGACAAATCTATAATAAAGTCATTTAAAGACATTTAATTTCCATTGACTAAGTTTCATGTAAAAATTCTTATGTAAGCCGGGCGTGGTGGTGCACGCTTGTAATCCCAATACTTTGGGAGGCAGAGACCGGAGGATCCGGGTTCGCGGCCAGCCTCAGCTCTCTCTCTCTCTCTCTCCCTCTCTCTCTCTCTCTCTCTCTCTCTCTCTCTCTCTCCACCTAGTGAGGCCCTCCGCAACTTCGTGAGACCCGGTTTCAAAATAAAGTATAAAAAATAGGGCCGGGGGCGTAGCGTGGAGGTAGAACGCCCCTGCGTTCAATACCCGATACCGCAAAAAAAAAAAAAATTCTTATGTATCTATAATTTAGACTAATGAAAATATTTCATGAAGGTTGATAATTGAGTAATAAACATATCAAGAGTTAAAAAAAACTTGGTGGTAAACATAGGAGATCACAATATAGATAAGTAGACTGTGGATGGAAATATGATTCTTTGATTTTTAGAAAGGTTATCAGGAGATTTTTTAGTTCCCTTAAAATAATGAAAATAAATATTTCAAATATAACATATCACTTATTTAGGAACATGCCTGCTAAATATAAATTGATGTTCATAGGTAGAGATAAATATTAGGAGGCACATCCCACCACAGCTGTCTTACAAATGATTGCTCTTGCTGACCTTGTACCTATGGAGAAGCCCTTCCGGTGCCCCACAAGGGTGCTTCTGTTTAATTGAATTAATTAATTAATAATAGAAACTATTAGAGGATCTGTGAAGTAAAAAGTAAGGGATGGAGGGATGGAAAGATCCTACAGAAAGCAGAACACTTGGACGATTTCCATTCTGTCTTTCAATATTTATTGAACATCTGACTTTGCTAAGTATAGCAAAGTGCAAAGATGATAAAAAATACTTTTTCACTCTAGAAAGTAATGGTTTACTATGTGATATGATGGATAAGAAAATAATCCCAATAATTTGTGAAAATGAGCTTCTTTGAATTTGGAGCATGTATGATGATGGAATTGTTTTAAGAAATGCCATTTCTGAATTATGGATGCCAGAATGTTAATTTCTGGAATAAGTAAACTCTCTATACACGGTAATTTTAATGTTTAAAACAAATTATAAAATATATTTACTATAATGTATCACACAAACACACATATAGAATTAACTTCATGAGACACAATTCACAATGATTGTATCCCTCTGTCCACCTGTCCTGATCCTACCTTTGTCCATCTGTCTCACATTTGACAGAAGGCTGAGATTATTGTGGAAGTGTGCCAGGATGGAAAAGAGGAGGAAATTTAACTGTAAGCTCATCAATTGTTTGGGGTAACTTGGAGGAGTAGAAATTCTAAACTGACTCCGTGCCCAGTTTATATCTTTGCTACTTCTTCCATAAAATATAAGTCAGGCCACAGATACTGTAAGAAAGCAGGTAAACAGGAAGAAAAATATGAAGATAATATCTCCCAGAAAGGAATTTCTTACTGGGAATAATTTCTTTCTTTCATCCAAAACATGTGTTAGGTTAAAATTGACATTTAAAAATCTGCATCCTCTAAATTGTCAATATAATTAGTTGTTAAAAAGGTAGAACATTTTAAGTACCAAATATCAATAACATTATTAATAATATTATTTGACATTATTAATAATATTATTTGATGTGGGTTACAACCCATACCATTGTGATTACAAAGAACAAAAAACTAAAACCTATCTCTTCCTTTTCTTCTCCTTTTCCTTCTCTCCCTTTATCTTCTCCCTCCTCCTTTCTCCCTTTCCTCCCTCTCTTCCCTGGCCCCCTTTGTTTTTTTAATATTTTTTAATGGAATGCTTCACGAATTTACATATCATCCTTGCACAGGGGCCATGCTAATCTTCTCTGCATTGCTCCAATTTTAGTATATGTGCTGCCAAAGCAAGCACTTCTTAATATTTTTATTGTAGTTTATAGTGATATAACTGTAAGAAGTACTGGTTTGATCAACTTAATACCCATGTGCTTTGAGAGCTCAGAAAACAGTGATGTTGTGCTAGGTGAGGTGACATTGGAACTTTGCCCACAAGAAGGAGAAATTTATCAAGGAGAACAATGACCTAGGTCAGAAATAGCGTGGCTTAGAGATGAACACCGATGTGGTCGGCCATGCATTGGTGGTCTGCACAGCTTGCTTAACTCAGATCCACCTTCCTGCCATAAAATGCTCTTGCAATTCACTTGTCACATTTCTTCACATGCTGCCTGTTAGGGATCTTTCGATTAATAAGAATCCCTTTCTAAGCCTTTGACCAAATTAAAGGGGCAATATATCAGTCAAAGCCAATTAGATTAACTTAGATGCTTCCCCTCTTAACACCTGTGTAAGGTGCCAACTGAGCAAGTCTTAAAACACGATGCTGAGCTGGTAAGTCAAGAGAGAGGCTTCATCCTCTTCAAATGCCTTATTCTGACATATCCCCATAATTAACCCTGAACTCATAAGAGGGAGAATGTCTTTTCCTCTTCTTTCTGCTCGCTGCGTGTCTCTCCTTACCAAATCCCAGAAGCAATTTAAGACTCAGTAATAACATTAGCACAGTTAATATTCTATTTGTTAAATATATACAAAAGTTACTTTGATAGGTATCCCTAGGATTCTGTTTAGTTTATAATATTGTTTCTGTAGGAAAATTCTTTCCTGATGTTCAAAACAGCAACTTTGAAATGGTTTGGTTCAGAAAAGGTCATTGGTATTTGGATACTTATTTGTGTGGGCAGCTAAAGGGCATGGGATTCAAGAGTGGCGGTGGCAGCCCCCAGCTTGGGTTTTTCTTACCCTGTGAGACCAGCCAAGGACAATGGAGTGGCATTCTATGGTCGAATCTTTTTTATTTCTTCAATTCTATGGCAGGTAATGCTAATAGGTAAGTGGCTATTTTAAATGTCAGCATTATCTTTTGTTGATTAGTTCACAGCATAATCTTTTTATAAAGGTCTACCAAAAGTAATGGAATGATATTTGATTTCATACCAAGAGCAAACTGTGTAAATAATTATGAAAGAAAGGAAAAATGTTTAGAGCAACATAAGGGCCACGAGAAGTATTTTAAATCCTGAAAAGTTGAGATTGTAATGGTTTTACTTTTTAAAAATGTATTTGAGGTTTTCCCCAAGATTCATCCATTCCTTTCTCAGAGTTCTATGATCTAGATCTACCCTGTCAGCTGGCTTCCTCTACCTTTTTCTATTATCGTTTTACCTCCAATCTCCTCTTAGGCACCCCTTGGCCATCCTTTTATTTGATGTCAGATGTATTATTTCTTGCTTATAGGAATATATTCCTAAGGCTTTGGTTGAAGATTATATTGTCAGCCTTTCCAAATGACCTTTTCACATTTCTTAACATATCAAAATGTGAGCTGGGGATGTGGCTCAGTGGTAGAGTGCTTGTCTAGAATGTGTGAGGCCCTTGGTTCAATCCCCAGAATTGCAAAAAAAAAAAAAAACCACTATGGCAATCACCAAGAAGTCAAAAAACAATAAATGTTGGCAAGGATGTGGGGAAATAGGAATTCTTCTATACTGTTGGTGGGAGTGCAAATTAGTGCAGCCGCTACGGAGATCAGTGTGGAGATTCCTTGGAAAACTGGGAATGGATCCACCATATGATCTGGCTATGCCACTCCTGGGTATCTTTCCAAAGGGGTCAAAACCAGAGAATTACAGTAATATATGCATACCCATGTGCACAATTCACAATAGCCAAATTATGGAACCAATCTAGGTATCCATCAGATGAATGGATTACAAAATTGTGGGAGATACACACAAGGGAATTCTACTTGGCAATAAAGAAGAACAAAATTATGTCATTTGCAAGAAAATGGAAAGACCTGGAGAACATTATGTTAAGTGAGATCAGCCAATCAGAGAAAGTGAAGGGTCAAATGTTTTCTCTCATGTGTGGAAGCTAGGGAGTAATTGGGATACCAGAGGGACTCCAGACAATGGAGGAGAAGCCTCAGTGGAACCAGGGAGGTGGTCTAAGGGAAGGGGAAGACTGAGATCCATAAACGGAATTACTACCATCAACTATATGTACATATCTGAATATATCAACGTCAATTGCAATGCTCTGTATATGGAAGGGGGGGATATGGGGGGGGCACCAAATGCTGAGTGCTTATATGTCAATGTCAACATGATTTACATTATGATGTGAGACTACAATGCACCAATAAAAGCACCTACAAATACAAGTAAAATTAAAAAAGTACTTTTCTAGAAACCGCGATGCTTTTTTAAAATTTTTTCGTCAATTCATCTTTTATCTAGAGGTGGACATTTTCATCAACTATGTGATTGTCCAAGAGATATTTTAATTGCAGAAGAAATAAATGCTCCAGCTTATTTACTTTGATTTTGAGTTTTGAAGGTAAGTGCAGTGAAAAGAAAGCAACTAGAAATTGTAAAATTCTTACGCTAACTTTTTGAAAGGCAGCACATGGAGTTTTCTACTATCCAGAGCACATGGATTTGGGTTTATTGCAACCTTGAGAGAGCAGGCTCTGAATGAGGCAACTCCAGCTGCTGGAAAGCTATTCAGAGTCACAGAAAACCTGTCAACAGGGCGAGAAGCACAAAGGAAACAGCAGGAGAAAATGATTTTTCAAGTGTATAGGAACAAAAACACTGTTTCTTACTTCAAAGAGCGCCTACCTCTGAAATTAATGCTACCCTGTCTGAGCCCTACATCTAAAATATATGTGCTTCTCCACAAAACAGAAAGATAATTTATGTAGACAATGTCCCATCCTAACACCCCTGTACAGATCCTTAAGTATAATGAAAGATTAGGCAGAGACTCAGCCAATGGCTAAAACTAAACTTCAGTCTGGAGTCTAGCCAGATGATTAAAAAATAAATTCTCCTATGGTTCACACTAAAGGACTACCTTGGAAATCCCAGTTGAAAGGATTCAGTCAACTGCTTGTCTTGCCAAAGCTTCAGCTATAACAGCCCCTCTGGTACTCTGCCCCGCATCCTCTCAGTCTTACCTGGCTCCGTAAACACTCACCTGCAGTTCCTGACTTCTATTTTATTGCCAGTACCTCAGCTTGAACATGCTCCATATGAGCTTTGCTTTTTCCCAGGGCATATCTAATGCAGTGATATGAAGCACACTGAGAGTCTGCTCAGCATGTACACACAGAGCTTGGGAACAAGAGAGGATTCTTGCTCACTCACCCTGAGCAGCTTTTAAGAAGGAGGTGACAAGTACTTTGTCTTAAAGATCTTCATGGAAAATTTCAGAAACATTCAATTGACTCCTCAGATTCACAGCTTACTTCTCAGATGTGGAGATGACTTTAAAGTCTAATCAACTCATGAGTCTGGTGAAAAAAAAAAAAAACATGTTGCTCAAAATCAGTTAAACAGCTGAACCAAGCAAGACATGGTGGTGCATGCCTGTAATTTCAGTATTTGAGAGGCTGAGGCAGGAGCGTCACAGGTTTGAGGCCAGCCTCAGCAACTTAGAGAGACACCCAGAAACTTAGCGAGACTGTGTTTCAAAATAAAAATATAAAGGGCTGGGGGTGTAGCTTGGAGGAAGTATGCTCCTGGGAAAAATCCCCAGTACCATAAAAAAAAAAATCTGATCAAAAGTACTATAGGTGGCTTATAGTCTAGATTCTTCACTCTGTCCACCAACACTGTCTCAGTTAGATGCATAAAACTAAAATTCTTTCTAGAAAATAAATAATAATAAATGTAATATTTCCCCATGATGGGAGACTACTCTCATACAATGCAAAAGCTACTTTCTCTAGATATGGTGCAGGACACCTTCCTCTGCACTGGTCCTAGAAAAATTTGAGCTGGCACTGGAGAAGGAATAAAACAAAAGTTATTTCCATCTTAGGGGGCATTCTCCCTTCTTTCTATCTCAGGAAAAGCTTGGCTATTCCTGGAAGAAGGGTAAGAGCACTCCTGCTATAAGCATCCTGTACAGACACAAAGCAGAATGCTGTTGCCGTTTGGGGAGAAGCCAGTCATTTGCTGATGTTCAAGACTTCCTGGCCAAGACTACCTAGCTATAAAAGGCAATTTTATTGCTTAGGGAAATGGACAAAAATGATGATAATGTAGCAGAGAGATGAAGATTATAAAATAAATCAAAGGAAATGACAAAGAAAAAAAGCAGTATTAAATTTAACAAATTTATTTGCAGGCTGAATGCACTAGAGGAAGTTATCAATGAGTCACAATATATATTAATATTGACTGAAAATTTCCAAACTAAAATATAAATATAAAAAGCAAAAAAGAAATAAAAACATCTAACATCATTAATAAATGATCTAATGTATGCATGCAATTGGTAATTCTTAGGAAAGAGAGAGAATAGAAGAATAGAAAATAGAAGAATCGAGAATAGAAGGATGTGAAAAGACAATGGGTGGGAACTTTATACAATTAATGAAAGACAATCGACCACAGATCTAAGAGGCTTAGTGTACTCAAAGCAGGGTAAATATGGAGAATTAGACATATGGGTATGTCATAGACACACTGCTGAAAGCCAAAGATGAATAAAAGGTATTGAAGGTTATCTAAACTAGAAAGATATTTCGTATAAAGGAAAAGAGATAAAAATGGCATCAGATATGTCATTAGAATGCATATAAGCCAGAAGAAAATGGACTGACATATACAATAGAATAAAAGAGTAGTCAAGCCAAAACCCTAAAATAAATGTTAAAGAAAGTTTTTAAGCTAATATATGTCTATATATGAACATATACTACCAATCTCACTAATACTTAAAGGGGGGAGGCAAGCTGGGAGGGTTCAGAGGGAAACACAGCAAGTATTGTGTGAATTCATGTTTGTATCACTTTGAACCTATTACGTTTCATTAAAATGTACCAATAAAAGTATTAAAAAGTCATGAAACCTCTTTCACTAAAAAAGTATGATAACAGATAAATTTATAACTATATATAAAAGTGACAGGTATAGTGAAAATGTAGGAAAATATGTAAATTATAATTTTCTTAATTTCAAATCTCTTTAAAAGATAAATATATGAACCAAAATAATATATATTTTAAGGGTTATAATATATGTAGAAGTAAAATGACCAACAATGATAGAACAAAAGAAGACATAGAGAACACGAAATAATACTGCATTATTACATTACATGGGAATTAATATAATATTATGTTGAGGTATACCATTATAAGATAAAGACATGTATTGGAAACATTAGAACAATCACTAGAAAAATAAAAAATAAATATAATGAGCCGTGGGTGGAGATAAAATGAAATAATGCAAACAATCCCAAGAAGCCATGGAAAACTGAAAATTAAAACAGAGATATATGGGAAAATTTGCGAACAAAAAGCAAAAAGAAAGATTTAAACCCTAACACATAAATAATTGCTTTAAATGTAATTGGTCTAAAAACTCTAATAAAAAATAGAGGGTATTTGTTTAGATATCAAAGACATGTCCAGATATATGCTATTTGCAAGATGCATATGTAAAGAGATATAAAGAGGAAAAAGATCAAAGAAGATATACCATTAAAACATAATAGAAATAAAGCTGCAGTATAAATATCAGGAAAATTATATTTCAAAACAAGGACTTTGGCCAGGGAGTAAAATCAACTAATTGATATTTCAACTTTCAACTATCAGCTCAATAATAGCAGAATGTACACTATTTTCATGAGAACATAAATCATTCACCAAGAGGGGTAACCTGAGCCACAGGGCAAATTTCAACAAATTTAAAAGAATTGAAAACATAAAGAGTATGATCTGACCATAATAGAAATAAACTATATATATTTATAAATAACAATGATATATTTGAAAAATTCTCTAGTAATCACAAAGTAAACAACATGTTTCTATTAACCCATGGTTCAAAGAAATCACAAAATAAATTAGACAATATTTTGAACTTAATGAAAATCAAAGCAATATACAAAATAGATGGAACACAGCTAAAGCAATATTTTGAAAAAATTATAGCATTAAAATGGTTATAAGAAAATTATCAAATAATGATGCTGGCTTCTAATATCGTAAACTGGAAAGGAAAGATTAAATTAATATCAAAGCAAGTAGAAGAAAGAAAATAATAAAGGTAAAAGCCAGCATCTATAAAACAGGAAAAAAGAGAAAATAAAAGAAAAAATAATACAAGAAAAACATACAAAAGTATAATGTTTTTTAAAATACTGATGAAATTGATAATAATACCATGGGCAGACTGACCAAGAAAAATATATGACAAAGTTGTTTATGCCATTCATTTTTTCTTAATGCCTATAGAAAATGTTATATTGCACTCCCTTTCTGATATCAGTTAGCTATACATTTTATGTAAAAATGAATGATGGAATTTTTATATCTCTGATCAAAAAGAAAAAAAGATGATGTTCAATTTTAATGTCTCTTATTAGACTTGTACTTGGGGTTTCAGAGCCCAAAAAATTTAATTCAAAAAGATGTGGGACTTATAGGTCAGAAAAAAGAGGCACAATTTACCTTATCTGACCACACATATCCTGTACATAAAGAAATTTTCCAAGAAACCTAAAAAGAAGCCAGGCGTGGTGGCCCATGCCAGTAATTCCAGTATCTGGGAGGCTGAGACAGGAGGATCGTAGGTTTGAGGACAGCCTCTGCAAGTAGTGAACTCTCATTAACCTAGCGAGACCCTATTTCAAAATAAAAAATAAAATAGGGCTGGGGGATGTAACTCGGAGGTAGAATGCCCCTGGGTTCAATCCTCAGTAACACACACACACACACACACACACACACACACACACATCTAGAAAGAAGCCACCCAAACTAATAAGGAAGCTTAGCAAAACCAAGGGATACAAAATAACACAAGTCAATTGCATTTCTATATACAGGCAAATAAAATATGTAGCTTTAAATTTTATAAAGTGTATTTGTAATATTTGTTTCAGCAACAACAACAAAAATTTAGGAGTCAATTTAATCAAATATAACCTACACACTGAAAACTGCAAAACACATTGTCAAGAAAGATTAAATAAATAAATATATTGACCCATCTTCATGAATTAGAAGACTCAGTATTATTAGGATAGTTGTTATAGTAACTGACCTTAAGATTCAATAAGATTTTATCCAAAATTATAGGAGTATGTTTCATTAATTAAGGAGCTAATTCTTGTCAGGTTCAGTGGCTCAGGTCTATAATCCCAGGACTTGGGAGGCTGAGACAGGAGGAGGATCACAGGTTCAAGGCACTCTTAAAAATTGTCAATTATGTAAGCAATTAGATTATCTACAATATATCACTATACAATTGGTCATATATATATGCATATTTCTCATCCATAGATTCAACCAACCTTGGATGGAAATTATTTTTTAAAATATGTCCATACTGAATATGTACAGACTTTCTTTCCTTGTCACTATTCTCTGAACAATGTAGTATAACAGCTATTTTCATAACATTTAAATTTTATTAGGTATTATAAGTAGTCTAGCTATGATTTAAAGTATACAGGGGGAATGTATAGATCACATACAAATACTACACCATTTTATATAAGGGGCTTGAGCACCATGGATTTTTATCTGCAAGGGGTCCTGGAATGAATACCCTGTAAATAGAGAAAGAATATCTATCTATCTATCTATCTATCTATCTATCTATCATCTATATTATATATATATAAAGAATATATTGTATTATATTATATTTGTATATATTCACTACATTTCTTGATTCCCAAGAGGTTTTCAAAATACACACACACACACAAACACACACACACACACACACACACACACACACACATATACATATGCATATATATTTATTACAATTCTTTTGTGCCTTTCTCAATAAAGTATCAAATTAATCATGGATTTTTCTTCTGGTTGCTTGATCAATATTCTACGTTCACTTTCCTGCATTGCATGCCACAAGTATAGAATTAAATTTATCTGATTTTCTATAATTATGCACAAAAAAGTAATTATGTTATTTACATTTGCCATAAAATCTAAGGCATACTTAGAGATTTTTATGGAGAAGGCACAGCTAAAAATAGACTAGGTATTTATTTTTTGTGGTACTGGGGATTGAACCCAGCAAGAGTCTACCTCTAGGCTACACCCCCAGCCCTATTTTTTATTCCTTATTTTGAAACAGGGTTTCACTAAGTTGCTGAGGGCCTCACTAAGTAGCTGAGGCTGTCTGCGAGCCTGCAATCCTCCTGTTAGATGTTCATGATTATTCTACTTTAAATAATTAGTATCAAGAGCAATCTCTAAAATCTGAAGCACTAATCTATAAGGAGTTAACACAATAAACTATTTTTAGGCACTTTGGATAACTTACATTCAAGTACTCAACAATGCCTCATTATTTTAAGTACCTTTAATGTATATTTCTTATAATAATTCTTGTTATTCCTTTTAGGTATTTCTAACTTTAATTAGACTTTACAGGGTTTTCCCCCCTTAACTTCAGTAGTGAATATATGAATAACTATTGTAGAATGATTTAAAAAGAGCTCCCTCCCTCTAGCGCTAGGACAAACATAATAGTTCTTTTCACCCCTGAGTTGATTGTGTGCAGAATATATTAAACAAGCAATTACTCAGCTATAGAGCATAAACACTTCAGCTTCTTTTGGCTTTGGTCAAAGTCCATGTGTTCTTTAACATCCCTGTCTTCAATTGCTCCAAATAATTCTAATCTTGCAAAAACCAGAGGCAGTGTAATCTACGGAGTAGTTCATGAGTGACATGTTTAGCAAAAAGAAACTGAATAGAAAAACTCTACAGAGAATCCTAATTGATTGTTCAAAATGAGTGTTGGAACCACAGCGTGTCTCGTACCCCTCCTCCTTCCCCTTGCATGACAGTTCCCTCATCCACTCTGGTCATTTCTTGGGCAAGGACCTGGGTACAGGAGGGAAGTGTCAGCCCTGTGCCTCAGGAGCATCACTTGTCTCCACCTCAGCCCTGGGGTTTCTCTGCGGCCAGCTCAAGGCATGCCTTAAGCAACCTGTTGAGACATTCTGAAACACATGCAAACTTGAGAGGACTTGCCAAAATGATGAGTTTAAACCACGAAGACAGTTGAATAGTCTATCAAAAGGTAATATACACAATGTATTCTGAATGACCCACAGGATTTTAAGGTTAATTGGATAATTTATTGGATTTCCTTGGCATAAAACAATGAGCAGATAGGTGAAATTTTTCTCAGACACTATTAAATTCTTCATGGTCTAAAAAAACTGACATTTAGTTTGCTATTTTGTGCTTCCCAAGAGGTTGTGAAAAGGAAAAAGGTGTCAACCTAATTAGAAGAATAAAGTATGATAAAGTACATTTCCAACTAGAATTTACCTTTTCATCTTACTGTGGATAAATATGAGTTTAAAAAAAGGATTATTTACGTATTATTTGCTAGTTCGCTTTTCCATCAATACCTTTCTAAAGTAATATACAGAGTTACTTGTTATATACACAAAAACACACCTCCAACACATGTGCACATAAACTGTAATTCTATGTTGCTGATTATGTTCTCTATTTGCTAATAAAGAACATCATTCAGTTAGTAGAGATCAAGGAGCCATAAAGTTAATACCATGCTGTTGGACTTGACTTTCTTTCTGGTTCTAAGAAAAATAGACTAGCTACTTTGAAAGACCTTGTTGCTATAACACTTTGCAGCTAAAATCTGGAAAGAAATAAATTTTGAAAGACACTGATGGTTTCATGACAAATAAGTTTGCCTTCTCATTGTAATCTCAAAATGAGGGAATGAGGCTATTAGTGGTCTGTATAGAAAAAGGTATGAACATTTGTTGAAATATAATTAATATACTTAGAGAAATATACCATATTCATGGATCGGAAGACTATTTTAAATATCTACCAGGCCTTAATATAAAAGTTATCTCTTGATATAAATCATAGTAAAAAAGTTTGAATACTATTTTAGTGGAAATTTTGCATTTGCTCATGAGGAAATATGTAATGTTTAAAGCAGTATTATTCACACTGGCAAAGAAAACCTAGTAATGCATTGGCAAGAGTATGAGTAAATTAATTTAGCAATAACTACAGTAGAATATTCTAAAAGAATGGGAAGAACCGATTGCAACTATATAAACAACACAAATGAATCTGAGAAATATGACAGAAAAATATCATTTGGGCAAAATTATTTGATATTTTATGAAGATCAAAACCAACAATAGTAAGCAACATATTGTTCAGCACTTAAAATATGATCGTACCATTAAAAAAACAACAAAGGAATGATAAGCACAAAATTCAGAAGAGTTAGTTGTAGTAGGAAAGTTAGGAATTAAGTTTGGGAAGAACAGACAAAGTTATAAATATTACTGATATTTTAATAGTATGTAAGTTTGCTAGTGAGTTGATAGTTAATAGTTATCATTAAACTTTTAAAATTAGATATATGTTATATAGATATATTGCTCAATATCTATCAAATACTACATTTAAAATTTATTGTGTACTTTACATATGGGTCTAAGATTATTTGCTCAAACACTCTTCTCATTTTATTCAAAATTCCTGCCAGGTGTGGTGGCACACACTTGTAATCCCAGTACTTGGGAGGCTGAGACAGGAGGACTACAAGTTCAAGGGTAGCTTCAGCAAATAGTGAAACTCTCTCATTAACCTAGCAAGACCCTGTTTCAAAATAAAAATAAAATTAGGCTGGGGGTATAGCTCAGAGGTAGAATGCCCCTGGGTTCAATTCCCAGTGGTACACACACATACACACACACACACACACGCACACACACACACACACACACACACATCCTAGATGGATTCATCCAGAGTCCTAGACTTCAACATATCAGAAGCAATAGATTGAATGAAAGGTAGAGAAGTCCTAAAGAGCTGATATCTATCTCTACAGTGAAGAGGTAATTTAAAAATCTATAAAATATGGGTTCAAATGCCTTGGAATTATTGCCAGTTGGCATAGAGCTATTAATAAAGGATGAAATGTGCCAACACCTCTCCAGGATTTAGGACCATTGTGGAGCATAAAAAAGACTCCTTTGACAACCATGAGCATCATACTCAGGAGGCTCTGTTAAATAGACAAAGCATGCAGCACTTCTGAGAAGAAATACCAACTCAAGTTATTAAAATAAACATTGAGCGGTAGTGTCTGAGCAAGATTCCCTTCTAGTTCATACAGTCTTTGTCAGAGTAATCCCTCCTGCTTCACTTTTTAAGCTATGCCTGGTTCCTGAAGGCATTTGTGTTTTTGAAACACAGATTAGTCACCTTTACAAAGTTCGGTTCCAGGCTGCTGACCCTATTTTTCTGGGGTAGGCATAGACAAAAGGGCTATCTGTGGGGAGTAGGATTTGACAAGTGGATTATAGGAACAGAGAAGGGTGTTCCAGAAAGAAAGGGTAGCGTGAGGAAAGGCAAAGTCATCGTTTCTGAGTTGTGAATCCTCAGGGTTCAAGTCGCTCACCATTCCTCTGGGATGTTTTCCATCAGTGTCTCCTACAGTGCCACAGGAAACCCACTGCCTGCTGCCTTGGCAGATTGACAAGCAGCTGAAGTGTCTGTGGTCCTTTTTCCTCTCTTTTGGCAGCGCTCCTCCTTTCCCATCTTGCAATTTCCTCTGTTTCCTGGAGAGTGGGGAGTGTGGTTCTCTTCTTCCCTGTTCTCTGCATCCTAAAGCTCATCCAAGTTTATTCTGTACAAAACACCTGGGGCACCAAAATCAAATCTTTCTCTTCTTGAGTCCCCCTACTATTCCAACCAAAAATTAATTAATTCAAATATTTATGATGACCAATAAAATACATTCCTATGCTTTCTATGAAATTAAACTCAGCTAGATACCAAAAGGGGAGTAAGTGATTATCAAAGATTATAACTAAAATAAAATAAAATATTAAATATGCTTTCATTTTATATAATGATATAAATTATGCATGAATTATGAATAGTGTTCATATTATAAGATAGTTTCCTCCTTCATAAAATGGGAGTAATGTTAGTAGTATCAAACTCAAAGGATTTTTGAGGTGCTTAGCATTGTATTTGCAAAGCCCTTAGCATGATTCTTACCTAAGGACATGGAAAGCACTTAAAAGAATTGGGTTTTATTAACTGATGAGACACTGAAATAAATATGCACTATGAGAGACTTGTTTTTTTGTGGTGGAATAAATAACTTTATTTTGTACATATTCATTTATTGGTGCATTGTAGTTATACATTTTGATAAGTGTCAGGGTAGCAGAAGCATGCATGCACACATTGCTCATTTAGCCCTCCCTCAAATCCCACCCTATTCCCTCCCCCTTCCCTCCCTTTCGTGCTCAGCATAGTGATGGACTCTGATAAGTTTGTGTGTATACATCATGCGTGTTAGGGTGTTTCCCTCCACCCCACCTCCCATCTCCCTCAGTTAGGTCGCCTTCTTTGTTCATCTAAGGTTTTCTCCTTCTTTGTCTGGATTCCCTTCTAAGTCCCATTCTCCCTAGCTTCCACATATTAGGGAGAACATCCAACTTTTCCCTCTTTGTGACTGACTAATCTCACTTAGCATAATGTTCTCCAATTCCCTCCATTTCCCTGGAAATGATGTAATATTGTTCTTCTTTATGGCAGCGTAAAATTCCATTGTGTACATATCCCATAGTCTTGTGATCCATTCATCTGTTGGCAGACACCAGAGAGACTTGTTTTTTAAGTATCCAATGTTACTTTCCATTTGATTTTTCTATAATTATAATTTTGATCTCCCTTTTTTTAAAATAGTGTTTCTAAATCTTCTCTAAGACATTAATATACATATAAAATAAATCAGGTAAAATGTCTCAAATTATTCTAGAAATATTATTTTGGTGCTAATAAAATTTCAATCCTCCTATTTTAAAATAGAGGTGTCTCTAATAGAAACCTCTTCAGATTTAGCCTGATTTATGTTGGGCTGAGCTACATCTCTTATGACCAGGCTGAAATCCCTGCCTAAGACAAGAAGGAGGAGCCTGGTGGCTATTGATGACTGAGCAACTTGGAAATGGAACAATAGCACATAAATGACAGCTTTAGAACTTATTAAGTGATATTGGCTACTTTGGTCTTGATAGTGTTTCTAGAAGTTTCCTGACATGTAGAAATAGTGCAAGATATTCAATAACTGATATTCTAACAAAAGTCCTTATAGACCATGGGGACTGCTTTATGTAGAAGCACTGAAGTTTCTTTTATATTTTCTATAAGTTTCATAGAAATATTATTTTATTACAAGTGTGTGTTCATTACTAAAGGGAATTATATAGCTCCATATTTACTCTAATAAGAGTGTACTGTGCCAGAGGTATATATCTGAGAAAGGAAAGCTTTCGCCAGTAGCTAGGGAGGATCCATGAAGATTCCAGAATTCCTGGGGGAAACCGGAATGACAAGATGATGTTTGGCAGGAGCGCTTTCCTGTTCGAGTGTACCGAGTGTGCTTAGAGATAATTCAGAGGCACTCAAATAGGGGTTGACAGGAACCTTAAAAGGTGAAAACATACCTCTTTCCTTATATAAACAAGGGAGGGGAGGGGAGGTGAATGGGCCAGGAATGGTTTGCAGCCAAAATATTTACTACTTCACTGAAATTCAATCCCAGTTCCTTGATGCGAAGATGTCGATTCCCCAGTTTCCTCTGCTACTTCAAATTTTCTAACATTGACAAATTTCACATCCACGTGCAGGAATCAAAATGGTATTCTGTGTGTTCTCTAAGCGCTACTCAACATAATCCCTTTGTGTTTGTGGATAGTCCATAAAGAAGTCAATGCAGTTCTCTAATTTATTGAGATGTCAGCTCCACAAACTTAGTTGGAGCCCAGAAAGACAAGCTACATCTTTTTTCTCTCTTTGGAAAGATGCATTGACCTCATGCAGGGAACACTTCAAGGAGTTTCATTCGGGTGATCAATACATTTCTATATTTATAAGCCTAATCAGAGTCCATCTGCTTTTTTTGCTAAAGTACTGCTCAATGGGAGAGTCACATAATCAAAATTATAAACTTTATTGCATCGATTTTTTTGTTCTACTTGTTACTCAGACCACAAAAATAATTAAATATTTTCATTTAATAACTATGACTTGACACAAAATCATTTCTTGGGAAAATATTTCCCTAACGTCAGGACTATGGCATTTTATACTCCCACTCCTGCCATTTCTCATTCTAATTATTAGACTTTAACAGGTCCAAGACTCGTTTTAAATGCTCTAGTCTTGAAACTTACCAGCTGTTCCCCCGGCCATATATAGAAATCCAAGCAGCTGCCTGGGACTGACCTCTACGGCACAGTCACACAGAGCCAACGCTCCACATGGAAAGTGCAGCCTCACATTAGAAAGGCTGCACAGTCATCGGTAAATGTGTGCATTTCACCTGCTGTTGTTTTGCTGATGCAAGTGCCCGCTGCCCTTCTTCATGTAGCACAAGCACCTTTGAAACTTAAACTACAGGTCTTTTATTTAAAGATGGAGAAAACAGAGTCAGTGAATATTTACCTGGCTCCATCAAAGTGTGGGGAGAAAGCTCAAAGAAGAGATGAAAGGACAACCCATTGGGGGAAATATAGCAAAACATAAATGACATCTTAGAATGAAGAAGGCAGGCTAGACTTTGCTGGCGTTGAGTCAATGAATCTTTCTGTATTCTACGGCTAATCCTTTGCTTCACATGAATTCACACACATTTATTTTCTGCGATCTGTTAGAAAAGGTGCACACTGGGGTGTAACGAGCTCACTTCTGCCTGCCACTGTCAAGCCGTGGCCTCTGTGGAGTGGCATCTTTTCTAACGAGGCAGCTTTCCCACTGAGGCAGATGAGCAGGACCCTAAATGCTTAGCATTTTCACTTTGTATTTGATATACTATTTTATACTAATTTACTATTATTACTAGTTTTGGTATACTAATTTCTGCTAGTTTAGGTCATGTGGTATTTTCATTCTACACTAAATGTGCTCTTTCTGGGTTCTAGGCTTTCTCAGCTATGAGATTTCTGATTCACAACTTGCAGTTCACCCTGGCTCTCTTGAACTCTTGAAAGCGACCAATCAGCCAACATTTTTTGCCTCATGACCAAATTAGCATCCTGCAAGAAAATCAAAAGAATAAGTGCTGAAGCTGGGCATAGTGTTGCACACTTGTAATCCCAGTATTTGGGAGGCTGAATCGCCGATTCCAGACCAGCCTCAGCAACTCAGTGAGACTATCAGCAACTTAGTGAAATGCTGTGTCAAAATAAAAGAAACAAAAATAAAAATAAAGGGCGGGAATGTAGCTTGGAGGTAGAATGCCCCTGGATTCAATCCTCAGTAATGAAAAACAAACAAACAAACAAACAAAAGAGTAAATGTTGAAAATATCTCTATTTTTATTTTAATAGGAAAAATTAGTAGTTGTTTTATTATTTCATTTACGTATATTTGTCATTCTAATAGAGTTAGATATAAAAGCAAAGTTGTTTTTATCTCAAAATTTACAGTTTTATCTGTGTATTTTTCAAGTCAGCGTTCTCTGCATCTTATATTACATCAACATGTAAAATATATTTGTACACACATTAAATGTATCTGCTAGCTGGATGTTGTGGCTCATGCTTGTAATCCCCGTACTTGGGAGGTTGAGACAGGAGGATCGCAGGTTCTCGGCCAGCCTCAGCTACTTAGTGAGACCCTATTTCAAAATAAAGAATAAAAAAATAGGGCTGGGGGTGTAGCTCAGAGGTAGAATGCCCCTGGGTTCAATCCCCAGTACCGCAAAAAAAAAAAAATATCTGCTATTGTAAGTAAGCTTATAAATAGTGGCCAACTCTGTAAACTAAAAATTAATTAAACTTACCAGGTGCCAAAAATATCTTATTTGTTTTTCTTTATGAACCTGCATGGTTTTTGTGAAAACTTCCCACAAGTCAGCCTTTGAGGCCCTAAGACAGCACAGCAAAAGGAATTCCAATAACAGCACACCGCCACGGTAAACTTCCAATAAATATAGCTAACACTCTGATTATGAAGATAAGCCTAAATCTAGCAAGCATAGACCTTGAAGCTTAATATGCAATATTATTTTCAGAAAAATGTAAGTCAAAGAAGTCCATTCGCAGTAAGTATTGTTATGGCACTGTGGCATTGTTTAATTTGCATAGTGACAAGGACCGTTGTGACTTTTGAGATAGCCAGGAGACCAAATGCCAATTAGGCTGAAACATACATTTAATTTCCTCCACAGCATCTTTTTATCTACAGGACTTCTGGCTTGTACTAAGATAATTTCAGTGATTCCTAAGTTTCATATTGAGATAGCTTTCACTGTTCAATATAATATCGATGTGAGCTTTATCTCTGTAGTGCAGTTATTCGTCCTGTGCACCAAATAGATTCTTTGGAGTCAAGTTTACTCCTCTATCCTGTGAACAGACAAAATCTTTGCCTCAACTTTGCATGCCAACACTCAGAAGTTTTGTATTTTATTTTTTTGCGGTACCGGGGATTGAACCCGGGGGCGTTCTACCTCCGCTCTACACCCCCGGCCCTATTTTTTAGACTTTATTTTGAAACCGGGTCTCACAAAGTTGCGGAGGGCCTCACTAAAGAGAGAGAGAGAGAGAGAGGGAGAGAGAGAGAGAGAACTGAGGCTGGCCGTGAACCTGGATCCTCCGGTCTCCGCCTCCCAAAGTACTGGGATTACAAGCGTGCGCCACCACGCCCGGCTCAGAAGTTTTGTATTTTGAGAAATAGATCTGGAAGTAGTATATATAGTAGTAGGAATTGAAGTCCTGCAAATTAATGAATTCTTCAGGGTAAATCACTGAACAGGAATGGAAAATATCACACTATCATTATATATATATTGTAATTATATATAATATGTCATGTTATATAGTATGTCATATATAATGTGTAATTAAATATAATGTCATTGTTATAAAATATGTCATTTTATACGTATGTCATTTATATATTCCAGAAATATAGCATTATCCATGATCACAACTTTGAAATATTCAATTCTTATATAATGTTTAAACCTCATTTAGTTTTATCATATATTAGTTTTATTTGGTGTCTTAGAAAATGCTACTATAAGCTGGCATAACAATGAGATACTACTACAAGCTGCTAAGATGCTACCATAAGCCGCTATAACAATGAGAACAAAGACAAATGCAGTCACAGCATACTTCTCTTTTACACTAACAGGCTGGCTGTCTGGGCCAAAATGACATCTCTGCTTCTTGACGTCATTCAGGGACCCGGGTTCCTTCTGCCTTATTCCTTTCTTATAACCTACACTGTCCTTATCCACATGGTTTAAACTGGCTAACACCACATCTATACTCCAAATCATAGGATGAAAAAAAGGATTGCAAGCAATTTTATTTTCACTGGCATGAACCAGAAATTGAAGGCATCAGTGTCATTCACATACCACTGGTTAGTACTTCACCACACGTGCGCAATATCTAATTGCAAAGCCGGCTAGGAAAAGTCATCTGTCTGTGTGGCCCTGTGGCCAACTAGACCTGGTGGTCTGAATGGAGAAGAAAAGGACTTCTACGATCTGATTTTAAAAAAAATGATCATAGGGGAGAGTTAGCAACTCTTCTATAATTCCTTTGGAACATGTAGTTTAACTCCAATTCATTTTACTTTTAGTAATCATCCTAAAACCAAAATTTATTTCTTTGATTAAAGGACCAATTACATGTAAACCAAAATGGAAACTTTGACACAATTACAAGTAAAGAATATTTTTGTTTTCAACAACAACCCCAAATGAAAAACCCATCCTGAAATAAAATTCTTATGTATAAACTTTGTGTACATTTCTAATTTCTTAATTGTTTCCTTAGGATAAAATCTCAGAAGTGCAATTGCTACGTCAAAGAGAATATGATCTTAAGGCTTTTGATATATTTTACAAAATTATCATCCAAAATTCTATACTAATTTATGCTTCAAAAGAAAATGCACTAGGATGTGTTTCTTTCCATCCTTTTAGAAAGCGCTTTATTGAGGTATAATTTATATACCATAGAAGTCACCCACTGACATTTGTACTCCAATGGCTTTTAGTAGATTTATGCAGTTGTGTACCTATCACCACAACGGTAGAGCCTTTCTATTACCCTAAAAGATTTCCTTTTGCCCATTTGCAGTTAATCCCTGCTCCTACTTGCTGGCTCAGGCAAACACTGTTCTCTGTCTCTTAGGGATTTGCCTTTTTTAGAAATTTTATATAAATGGAATCATCCAGCACATAGTCTTTTGTGTCCAGTTTCTTTCACTATTTTAAACCGCTTTTGAGCTTTATCCGTATTGCAGCAGTATGCGTGGCCCATCGATTACTGTGGTTGAATGGTACTCCATTGTGTAAATATGATGCATTTTGCCACCCTTTTACCAGCTGATGGATATTTGGACTGTTACCAGTTTTTCACAATTATGAATAATACCACTATGAAAGCTTTTGTTTTATTCTCTGCATGTAATAGGTTTTTATTGTTTCTCTCAATCATGCTAGAACTTTCTTAGCAAACCAATTTTAAAATGTGAGAGTATACACAACTGCACATTCATTATTATATGATAAAACAATAATGCAATATTTTTAAGAAAAGCAGAGTTTTTCCAAGAAAGTGTTAATTTAAAGTGACAGTTCACATTCTAAAGATATTTCTTGCCCATAAGTTTTTACTGTTTTTTTTTCTTTTTCTGTTAGAAAGGAGATACTCTATTGCTTTCACTGAGAAAAGATGACATTTTCTCTGCTAAGTTCCTGGCACACACTACATTATTCAACAACACATTCACAAGCATTTAATCATGATTTGAATGTGTTTTATATTATATTATACATCCATTCAACAGTATTTGTTGAACACCATAATATACCAAACCCTGTTTAGAATAAGGATACAAAACAGAATTGAACATTGCCCTGATTTTCATGGAGATTTATAAGCTATGGAGATAATCATAGTGCAACTTTATTTATGAAAAGGTAGGAATTATGTAATCTAGAAAAAAAAAGGGAAAGAAAGAAAAGATAAAAGAAAAGCAGCTTGAAGAGGTCCAGGAAAGAATGCTTGAAGAAGGTAGAGCCAAGCTGAAACCCGAAGGACAAGGGTGCGTTATCTAAGAAATTAGGATGAGAAAATCAGTCCAAGGAGCGAGAATAATACATGCAAAGACTTTGAGTCAATCAAACTTGGAAACTTTGAGAAAACACAGATAATTATTGTGGCCTAACCAAAGCTTGTGAATAGGCAAGAACAGAAGAATAAGAAGAAGCAAGAAGGGGCGAAATTATGACAGGAATCATAAGCCACATGAAAGATCTACAAGCCGAATGTACTGTCATGAGTGTCTTTCTCCATAATTTCTAGTCATATTAAAAAGCTCAGTTAAAACCTGACTTCTCTAAGGAAGCAATCTGGGGGCCTTTAAACCATGAGGACCAGTAATACATGGTTCCACTCCTTCAACAGCACCCTAAAATCCTTAAGAAACTTACGCATATGCAGTAGATCTGTCTCCTCTATTAGAATGTATGCTCCAAGGCGGCACATCTCATGTGTTTATTTTAACACTATTTTGACTAGTCTATCATACCATACCTTGCTTACATAATACTCTCAACGAATTTGTGTTGAAAAAAAGAAAATTTATTTTTTTCTTGGTGCTGAGGATCGATCCTAGGACCTTTCACATGCTAGGCAAGAGCTCTATCACTGAGCTACATGCCAGCCCAGGAATTTACTTTTGATCAGGTACACAATGAATTGACCCTGATGATTTTTAAGCATATTTGTGTTTTGAAGAGGCAAGACTTGCTGTAAGAGGAAAAGTTAATACTGTTGACACCTCATTCAGAGCCAGCTGATATCCCAGGTGCATCATCTATTTTATGCATCTTAATTGTGATAATTTGATAAGGTAGACCTATCACTATTTTTATTTAAATAGGAAGCTGAAGCTCAGAAGTGATAGAGGCATGATTCAAACCCTGGGATTCTGATTGTAAGTATTTATTATTATGCTCTATTGCTTCTGATGAGTCAGAAGCTGAGAAGAATATGTATTCAGCTGTTGTTGGATGAAATATTCTGAAAATGTCAGTTGGTCCAATTGGCGTATAGTATTCTTTAGGTGTGAGGTGCTTTTACTAATCTTTTGTCTGGATGACCAATCTAATGGTGTAAGAGGTGTGTTGAAGTCAGAAGTCAGCTAGGATTTTTGTATTGGGGTCTATCTGGTTCTTCAAGTCAAGAAGAGTTTGCTTTACATAGGTTGGTACATAATATTACAGGCATAAATATTTAATATGGTGATATCTTCATTTTGGATAGTTCCTCTTATCAGTAAAAAGTGTCCATCTTTGTCTCTTCTGACAAGTTTTGACTTGAATTCCAGTGTGTCAGATATGAGAGTAGCCACTCTTGCTTGTCTTCTGTCTCCGTTTGCATAGAATAATTTTTTCCATCCTTTCACCTTAAGTTTGTGAATCTCTACCCCTATCAGGTGCATTTATTGCAAGCAGCATATGCAGAATATAGTAAGATTATGAGTTTAAATCCAATTTGATAACCGATGTCTCTTAACTGGGGAGTTCAGACCACTGATGTTCAGTGGAGAGATGATTTATGTTTCCTGTCATTTTGATCAAAGTTTTTTTATTTGAGGTGATATTAATTCTTAGCTTAGTTATTCATCTGGTGGTATTCATTCCTTCTTTGGTTTGGATGTTTGTTTTTCATTTCTTCTTTATGGTTCATTTCTAGTGCCAATTTGGTCATCATGAATTCTTTTAACTTCTACTTATCTTGGAAAGTCGCCAAGAGTGAGAGGGCAGGGGTTCCACTGTGTTTGTTCGCAGGCAGTGGAGTGTTGTGCTGCGTTTCCTGCGGATGGCACGGCTGGACTCAAGCCACTTCTGGTGAAGCTACTTTTGTGGGGACATTGTGGGGCGCTGCCTGGCTCTGGGGTGCAGGAGTTGTGCCAAGTCTGGATGGAGGGCTGGGCTTTGTGTGCTCCGTAGTCTCTGATGCTGTGGGGACAGCCCGCTAGCACTAGTGCAGACTATGGATGCAGAGCTCAGTGGCCCAGAAAATGGCTGGGGAAAAGCTCTGTAACAGCCCTACCAGCCTCCGGGTCCTGCTGGCTGCTCCATGTCCTTTATCTAGATGCACTATTTCTATCGATCAGAGATTGTTTGCTCTGTTATAGAAGAGAAGTTGTTACTTGTTCTCCCCTTTGCTTGCTTACCTCAGAAAGGCTAAGGGAGAGTTCCTTAGGTTGATTTTCTTACAGATCTCCAAGGTTTGCATCATCCAGTCCCCCCATCTTCAGCCCAACCAAAAGAACATTTTCTTGAAGAGAACACTAGAAATTACTGAATGTATTTACTTCCAGGGAGGGGAAATAAATGCTTGGAAGACATGGGTGGAAAATAGAATTTATTTCCCTCGTAAATTTTATTGTACTTTAAAAAAAATATTTTGCCAATATTCAAACTGGAGTTTCCTCTCTCGATGATATTGTTTTAATTAACTGAATTTCAATTCCAATGCATGGAATGTTAAAATATTTGGCTGAAAAACTTTCAACTTAGCATAATGTTCAGCCTCCAATGATGCATTATAAAGTAGAGAGCACAGACTTTTGAATATTGTTGTTTTGGTCAAAGTCCCTGCAGAAAACAGATGGTTCAATAAAATTAGGTTAATTTAAGGATTTATCTAATGAAGAGACATTTTGCAAAGGAGTTGACAAGGTGTTGGAAAATTATAGGGGACTTTGCTGTGGTCGATAGCCAGAAATAGCAAGACTGAGTTACTTCTCTTAGGTTCCAATGGGCAAGGGAGAAAGTGTTATCAGAAAATGGAAATAGAGGAACTATCTAGAGGACATCTTTGATAGGAGCTGAAGCCATTTATCAAGAGCACAGCCAAGCTACAGCAACTCTGTAGGAAGGGAGCTGGGAGAACGGCACCTCACCACCACCCCCTGCTGGTCTCTTGCTGGGGAGAACAGCACCTCACCACCACCCCCTGCTGGTCTCTTGCTGGGGAGAACAGCACCTCACCACCACCCCCTGCTGGTCTCTTGCTGGGGCTCTCCATTCGCTAAAAAGAGAAAAAGGACCCACTGATAAAGTCAGCTTCTCATCCCACTAAGAACGAGGGATGGAGAGTGGAGATAGTCATAGGAGAAGATAAGGTGGGCACTACCAGGTCTCTCATTTTTCTATCTGTTGACTCTACCTACATCAAAGAACTGCAGACTAAAGCGGTAGCCCCTACTGACAGAGTCTCACCTTGAGACAACTGGGAAAGAAATACCAAGTGCCCTGGTACCCAAACCATGATGAGTGAGGAGGATTTGGATTTGAAAGCTTCCCTTGTTGCTCTTTGCACCCAGTGCACAATTCAGAATTCAGGTTGATTTTGAGCCCAGGGCAGAAGACATGGTAAGAACACAAGAACAAAAGTAAACAAAACAGAAAACAGGAGACTTACCACCAAATCGGTCCTACTTCAAGACCGGATTTCTCTCCCAACTTGCCTGCTGCTATTTATACTTCAAAGCCCTCAGGAAGCTGATCCATGCTGTCTACCAAAAGAAGAGACAAATTGAATGTGCTTGCTCCATCTTAACCGGAGCCAGAAATGTCTTAGCAATTTCCCAAATCAAAACCAATATCTTTTAAAATTTCAGATACTAAAAATATTGTATTAAGTCTAAAAAATATTCTGTGCCGTCTTCTTTACTATTACATGTAATTTTTAAGATTTACTTATATACCTTTTTGTTTTATTAAAATATTATTTGATTATGAATGAAGGAAAGCATGTGATTATGTTTAAGTAATTTATTTTTGTTTGGGATACAGAAGATCCACATTAAACTTTGATCAGGGATTCTTTATAGTTGAGTAATTAAATAGTTTAAGCTTAAATTAGAGACATCTTAATGAGTTGTCAGTTACTTTTTTATAATTTTTGGGTAGTAGGGATTGAACCTAGAGACATTCTACCTTTGAGCTATGCCTCCAGACTTTTTTTTTAAATCTTGTAAAATTTTAAAACAGAGTCTCATTAAGTTGCTGAGGGTATCATCAAGTTGCTGAGGCTGGCCTTAAACCAAACCTGGGATCCTCCTATCTCAGCCTAAAAGTACTAAGATTACAGGCATTCACTAACACAGCTAGCTTTATCTGTTACTTTTTAAGTGGCTTTTGAAACAAGGAAATCATATAAAATGTTCTCAGAAATATATTGGATTAAAAAGCAGACATGAACTTTTAGCCAGAGATAAGCAATGTTAGAAACTCAAAACTTCCTAAATCCCTCTGGCTGTTACCCTGTGGTTCTTTCAACTTGGAATGAACAGTAGAAAACTTAAGCGGAATATCAGAGAGTAACTGTCTTCAGGAGAGAAAGGATGTAGGTGGGTGGAAGTTTGGGTTGATGGATAGATTTTGTTTGCATCGCAGCAAACTTAGCAAAGAAATATCAGAAAGGCTAATGGGTGATGGGGGTTCTCGAAGGTGTAAAAATCAAATGGAATATTTGGAGCAACTGAGAAAAGAAAAATACAAAGAGTAGGAAGAGTCTGAGAAAAGGCCTGGGGCAGACCTATGGAAAACCCTCCATGACTTCCATTCCTTAGTCACTAGTCTAGAAAAAAGTTGTATTTCCAAATGAGCAAAAGCTCAGAGAGTTCATTGCTAAACCTGCCCTTCAAGAAATGCTCGGTAAAGTTGTACAAGGACAAATGAAAGAACACTGAACAGTAATTGGAGCCATATGAAGCAATAAATATCTCAATAAAGATATATACATGTGGAATTATAAAAGCAAATTGGATAATCTACATAAAACTGGCAAGCTTCTAGAAAGGCAAAACCTACCAAGACTAAATCAAGAAGAAATAGAAAATCTGAATAGACATATAGTTAAAAATATTTAATTGTAATAAAAAAATCTCCAAAGAATTCAGAAAAATAGCAGGATACAAAGTCAACATAATAAAAATCATTTGCATGTATATACACTAATAGTGAACAATCTCAAAATGGAATTACAAGATCAATTCCATTTACAATAGCACTGACAAAGATAAAATACTTAGAAATTAACTTATCCAAGGTTGAAGACATACTATGAAAACTGTAAGCATGGCTGAAAGAAATAAGAACACATAAATAAATTGAAACATTCTATGTTCATGGATCAGAAGACAACAATGTTAAAATGTCAATACTACCCAAAATGATTACAGATTCATTGTAACCCTATCAAAATCCCAATGATTCTTTTGAAATAAAAAACATACCTAAAATACATATGGAATAACAAATAACCTAAAATAGCCAAAGAAATCTGGAAGAAAAGAACCAAGCTGGATACAAAATTTACTACTGTTAGGTCAAGAAATACTAAGGAGCCAGGCATGGTGGCGCACACTTGTAATTCCAGTATTTGGGAAGCTGAGACAGGAAGATCACAGGTTCACGGCCAGCCTCAGCAACTTAGTGAGACCCTGTTTCAAAATAAAAGAATAAAATAGTGCTGGGGGTGTAGCTTGGCAGTAGAATGCCCCTGGGTTCCATCCCCAAAAGAAAGAAATGCGAAGGAGAGCAGCATCCTTTGATCAATAGCACAAAACTACTTCACTCATTTTGAGGACAGTAAGAATGATTGAAAAATGACAAATATTTATAACATTATCTGACATAGGTTTTCCTCACTATTAATTGCCGTGGCTTTACATCTAAAACAAAAGTAATCAGATCAATTTAATATTTTCCCGACATAATCAAAATGTTGCAACCAGCTTCAGTTATTTTTACCTTTTTAAAATCACAGTGACATTTTTGCCCCAAAGTGTACTTATTTTTCAATGCTATGGATTGGTTATCTGTAAAGTTATCATAGACATTTTTATGGAAAGTGGTGTCTTTAATAACCGGTAAATCTTGATGATCAATTCAATCTATGAAACCAAAAAATAAACTGGAACTATAAAAGAAAAATGATTTCTTTTAAGAATGAGTCATACAATTTGAAATAATTTACCACATCAAAATTGAGTTAATATTAACCAAATACAAGTTGTTTTCTTATTTTTAACTGTTGAACTTATAGGGTAGAAATGGGGGGTTGCTTACATTAATAGCTATAGAATATATTGGGGTTGGAAATCACATTAAGTTCATATAGTCTAAAAATTGACAAAGACTGGTTCCATATGAGAATACCATGTGCTAGCCCAGAGGGCAAAACATAAGACACATGTTTTTTAAGTCTTTTATACACATGCACACCCCAGGTTGATCTTTATCTATGCTGAGAATTCTTCATTTATTCTTTAAAGGCTCTGTTCATTGTATTTTCAAGTTATACAAGGACCACAGTAAACTTGTTGGTTAGGATATCTGATCCTCTGTTTACGTGATTTAATTAGCCACCGATTCTAGTCTAAATATTTATTGGTTTTCTAACCTTTTGTTGAATTACTACCATTAAACATCCTCTGGCTGTTGTATTGATGTAAAGATAACATGGGCTGATTGAATTGTTTTCCAGGACATTTATTTTAGGATGTGAAGGTTAATGTCCAGTTGCTGTTTAGATAAAATTTTTCTCTATAATTAAAATCAGCATAGGCCCCCATATAAATCAGATGAGATTTTGTTTTAGTAAAATTAGATTGGGATTAGAGAAAATGAATTTTTTCTTCAATGGTTATGATTAGCAACAAGGAAAATGAATATTCAAGAGACATACTTGAGTAAATCAAAATAATATTTAATACATGGGGCAATGAATTAAATCATTTCACTATTGTAAATATTTGAAAATTTTAAAAATTAGACACTAAGAAACAAATGGAAGATGGACTTTGAGAATTTTCCAATCAAATGTGTTCTATTTCATTTGCGCTTCTTAGTAAAGTGAAACTTAAACCAAAATAAATTATTACTAACCAATGATTGGCTTTATTTTAACTTAATCATGGTCTTCCCTGAATGCAGTATTACACACACTAGTTAAGATATTTTATGAAATGACTTCATGCATGGCATTTGTGTAAAATTAAAATGTGAGAAAATAGTTTTAAAGCTTCTTACTCATTTAACTCTGTATTTTAAACCTTTTTTAATAGATGTTTAATTCTAGTTTAGTCAACTAGAATTTTTGCTGAATTTAATTGTAAATGCCACAGTTGAGAGCTGAAAATAGACAACCACCCTTCACGAATTTCGAGGGAAATTCATGTTCAAAGAGGTCAACTCAGCCAGATCTCTTGTGTTTGCTTTACAAATGCAGCTCTATGTGAGTGTCTGCCGCTGAGGGGTCAGCCTTACTCCTCCTGCTGGGCCCCTAGAACATATTACTTGCTGATTTCTTATAGCTACACAATCTGTTTAGAATGTAATTTAATACCACAGTAGTTTTTGATTAGCAGATATTATGTGCATTTTAATATTCAATCATGAGATAAACTTTCTGAATGAAAATTAGCATGCAAATAAATAAACTGCTATTTTCAGAATTCTTCTGATCTGTGAGGAAAATCTTGACACCACATTATTATGTAGACGATGACTTTACTACAGTGGAATAATGTTTATTTATAGATTTTAGAATAGTATTCATAAAGGGTGGTTCCTTTGCCTAGGGGTATTATGAGTTAATGTACATGAATTTCCTACATTAGGAAATGTAGCACTTCCAACATGCTACACTGTTATCACAATGCTTTAAAGACATTAAGCACTGGCCATATTTTACCAAATGTTATTTTCTGCATCATTGTTTTCTGGAAAACAAGAACAAGAACAACAACAAGAAGCAACAAACCAACAAACTACTTAGAAATAAAGAGGAAAAAATACCTGAGTACATACCCTTGTATTTTCTTTTAAAAATTCTATTCTAGTTTTATGTTCCACTGAAATAACTTTGGCTGAGTCCACAGCGATCTCATTTTAATCAAACTGGCAGTCATTTCGCTTGAGTTTTCAGCATATCTAACATTATTGACAAATTCTTAAAAATATTCTCTTCCTTTGGCTTTTATTATGCAATACTCCCCTAATTTTACTTCTACAGCCCTTATCTATCATCCTCAATGTCTGCTTTGTAAGCATTTCCTTTCTATAATGAACATTAATATTTCTCAACTTTGGGTCCTAAAGCTTCTCCTCTTCTCATGCTGAGCTTTTGTCTTCCACCATCTCATTAATACACACGACTTAAATTATCCCAAATACAGATAATTCACAATTGTATGTCCAAGTCCAGACCTCTCTTTTGAGCTCCAGATTTGCCTATTTAATTACCATCTTGATGTCTACTAGATGTCTCAAAAGTGACTCAAAGTCAGTAAATCTGTGAACTTAACGATTTTGAAAGCACTGGTTCCATGTCAATCTTCCTTCCTTCCTTCCTTCCTTCCTTCCTTCCTTCCTTCTTCCCTCCCTCCCTCCCTCCCTCCCTCCCTTCCTCCCTTCCTTCCTTCATACTGGGGATTGAACCCAGGGACATTCTATCTCTGAGCTACACCCCAGACCTACTTTATTTTTTTTACTTTGAAACAGGGTCTTGTTAAGTTGCTGAGGCTGGCCTTGAACCTGCGATCCTCCTATCTCAGCCTCCCAAGTACTAGGATTATAAGCATTTTATGTCAGTGCAGTCATTGCCATTAATCCAATCACTCAATCCAAAACCTGGGGTTCAAGCTCGACAACACTCACTACTTCACCCCTACATCCAACCTCTTCTAAGACCTGTCAATTTTATTTGAGATGTTATATAGAGATAGAGATATCACATCTGAAGTGTTGGAGAAATGCTTTCCGAATAAGAACTAAAAAATAACATTCTGGACCTCTCTCAAGAATAATCAAATCATTGTAAAGGATTCAGTAGAACTAAGCTTAGGCTGCCTGTTACTAGATGGGCTGTATTAAACTGAGTAGTGAACCAAGGTTCCTTCTAACTCTGAAATTCTTATACAGTTTACCCACTTCAGATCACAATGTCTAAAGGCAAATACTTTTAAAAATTTAAGCTGAGTGTGTTGGCACATGCCTGTAGTGCTTGTACTTGGGAGGCTGAGACAGGAGGATTGCAGGTTCAAGGCCAGCCTCAGCAACTTAGGCTGTCAACAACTTAGCATGACCCTGTTGATGGGAGGAGAAGGAAACACCCTAATGCACAGGATGTACATACACAAACTTATCAAAGTCAACTACTATGCTGAGCATGAGAAGAAGGGAAGGGGGAGGGAATGGGGGTGGGTATTGGGGGAGGGCTAATTGACCGATGTGGGCATATATACCTCTACCACCCTGAAACCCATCAAGGTGTATGATTACAATGCAGGAATAAATAAATTTAAAAAAAGAAAAAAGAAAAAGAAATAAATAATGGGCTGGGGGTATATACTTCAGAGGTAGTATGTCCCTGGGTTCAATTCCCAGTATCACAAAAAAATAATTAAAACTGTTCTCGCAATGTCTTGATAGGCTACATTGTGATTAGTCAGAAAACTCTGAAATTTTAGTTGCTTACAATGATAAGATCTATTTTCAATTTCTGCTACATATCTATCTTAGATAGCTGATTATTATATTGTGCATTTTTTATATCCTAGAGTCCAGTGGGAAAAGTAACCTTGATCAGATATATTGCCAGAGAAAAAGAAGACCCTGGATCAAGAATCAAGAAAATTCTGTATCAGTCATCAAATATTCTGGCCCAGAAGTAACACATATTACTCCTTCTCACAACTCGTTGGCCAGACAAAACTAATGGCATCTCTCATAAGAAGGACAGGAAGAGCTGGGCATGGTGGCGCACGCTTGTAATCCCAGTACTTTGGGAGGCAGAGACCGGAGGATCCGGGTTCGCGGCCAGCCTCAGTTCTCTCTCGCTCTCTCTGTCTCTGTCTCTGTCTCTCTCTCTCTCTCCTTAGTGAGGCCTTCCGCAACTTCGTGAGACCCGGTTTCAAAATAAAGTCTAAAAAATAGGGCCGGGGGTGTAGTGCGGAGGTAGAACGCCCCTGGGTTCAATCCCCGGTACCGCAAAAAAAAAAAAAAAAAAAAAAAGAAGAAGGACAGGAAGTACAACCACAGCACATGCCTAGACTCCAAGAGCTGACAATACCTGGTGAACTCTGGTAACAACTTCCACATTATTTTTCTAAAATAATTGTTAGATTAAAACATGATTTGATAAGCCAAATTTAAAGATTTAAATTCTTTGAATGTCCCCATTATTTGCTAATCCAACTGCTACCCAAATCACTTCTAGACATAGAATATTATATAATGAAGCCAATATTTTGTCACAATTTAAATCAAATTAGAATTCTTAAACAGTAGGGGTGTGTGTGTGTGTGTGTGTGTGTGTTGCTGGGGGTTGAACTCAGGGGCATTCTACCTCCAAGCTATATTCCCCAGCCCTATTTTATTTATTTTGAAACAGGGTCTTGCTAAATTTCTGAGAGCCTCACTAAGTTGCTGAGACTGGCTTTGAACCTGCGATTCTCCTGTCTCAACCTCTCAAATACTATGATCACAAAAGTGAACCACCAAGCCTGGAAAACAGTAGCTCTTTAAACAATAAGTTTTTAGTCAATTATTAACTCATGAACCATTTAGACATATATGTGGAATTACTTGAGTTTTCAATTACTATGGCCCACTACTTGGGGAAAGTTAATGACGAGTAAATCTTATTCAAAAAGAATCATATCGCGCGCGCGCCCCACCCCGGAAGCCCCCGGCCACCTCGCCGGGCCCCTTGTGCATCAGGTACCGGACCGCCCGCGCGCGCCCCACCCCGGAAGCCCCCGGCCACCTCGCCGGGCCCCTTGTGCATCAGTACCACGCCCCAGCCAACCAGACGAGAGGGATCCCCAGCCTGCACCATACGGACCCAACTGGGACTACAGGAGCCATCAAGAGTTCTCATACACTGAAAGGAAAAGGATGCGGAGGCAACAGAAACACAAAATGGAAAACACCGA
>PVJS01002465.1:0-84338 GCA_004027185.1 Glis glis | reverse complement strand
TATGTTGTTTCTCTGTTTTCATTTGTTTCTAGGAATTTCTTAATTTCTCCCCTTATTTCTTCTTTTATCCATTCCTCATTCAGCAGTGTGGTATTCAGTCTCCACGTGTTTATGAGGTTTCTCTGGGTCTTCTTATAGTTGATTTCTAGTTTCATTCCATTATGGTCTGAAAAGATGCAGGGGATTATGTCACATTTTTTGAACTTGCTAGTACTCACTTTGTGGCCTAGGATATGGTCTATTTTAGAGAAGGTTCCATGGCAGCTGAAAAAATGTGAATTCAGCTGTAGTTGGGTAGAATATTCTGTATGTGTCTACTAGGTCCATTTGGTTTATGGTGTTCCTTAAGTCTGAGGCATCTTTACTGACCTTTTGTCTTGAAGATGGATTTAGTGGTGTGAGAGGTGTGTTGAAGTCTCCCAATATTATTATATTGGGATTTATGTGTGATTTAATGTCACAAAGAGTTTCTTTTATGAAAGTGGTTGCACCTATGTTTGGGGCATAAATGTTGGCTATTGTTATATCCTCTTGCTGGATTGTTCCTTTTACCAGTAAGAAATGACCTTCTTTGTCTCTTCTGGTAAGTTTAGGTTTGAAGTCTCATTTGTCTGATATCATAATTGCTACTCCTGCTTGTTTTCGAGTTCTGTTAGCGTGAATTACCTTGCTCACCCCTTCACCTTTAGTTTGTGCATATCTTTACTTGTAAGGGGTGTTTCTTGCAGGCAGCATATAGATAGATTGTGATTTTTAATCCATTTTGCCACCTTATGTCTTTTGATTGGGGATTTGAGGCCATTTATATTCAGCGTGATTATTGAGAGATGGGTTTTCATTCCTAGCATTTTGAGATTTAATTTCTGTTTGAGGTAGTGTTTGTTCTTTGCCTAGTTGTTTGTTTGATGGAAATCACTGTTGCTCTGGTTCTGGTGTTTCCTTATTATTTCTTCTTTGTAATTAATCTCTTTGAGCATTTTCTCTAGGGCTGGTTTGGAAGACATAAAGTCTTTCAGCTTCTGTTTGTCATGGAAGGTTTTTATTTCTCCATCAAATTTGATAGATATCTTTGCTGGGTAGATAAATCTTGGCTGGAAGTTGTTTTCTTTCAGAGTTTGGAACATGTTGCTCCAGGCCTTCCTGGCTTTCATGACTTGGTTTGGAAGGTCGGGAGTGATTCTTCTTGGTTTGCCTCTGAATGTTACTTGCTCTTTTACTCTTGCTGCCTTTAAGATTTTCTCCTTGGCCTCTACATTAGTCAGTTTGATTATTATGTGGTGTGGTGAACCTCTTCTCTGATCCTGTCTATTGGGGTTCTATATGTTTCCTGTACCTGTGTATCGACCTCTCTTTCTATGTTTGGAAAATTTTCTAATATTACTTCTCTGAATAGATTATTAATTCCTTTAGTTTCTGCTTCTAATCCCTCTTCTATTCCTATTATTCTTAGGTTTGCTCTTTTAAGACTGGCTGAGATCTCTTCAATGTCCAATTCATGCTGTCGAATTGTTTTTTCTAAGTTATATACTATGTGTTCATTTTTGGAGAGTTCATCTTCTAAGAGTGAGATTCTGTTTTCCATGTGGTCTAGTCTATTGTTGATGGTCTTTATTGATGCCTTCATTTCAATTATCGCATCCTTCACTTCTTTCAGAGCTTCTTTTTGATTCCTGTTCAGGGTGTTGGATTCTTTGCTTATTTGATCCTTCATTGCTTTCTGGCTCTCTCTGAATTCTTTTCTGAAATCCTGTATCATTTCCTCTATTGAAGTTCTGAATTGTGCTTCTGGCAATCTTTGCACTTCTGAGTTGGCGAGTTGTGTTGTTGTGGGATTGTAGGGGCTCATTGTTTCTTTGCTATTCTTCCTTTTCATGATTTCAGGTTTCTTATGTTTATACCTTTGTTGCTTTTGGTAGCTCTCTCCTTCTCACTCTGTAGGTATCCTATGTCTAATCCATCTCCCTTTATAGTTTCTTTTTTTTTTTTTTTGCAGTACTGGGGATTGAACCGAGGGGCATTCTACCTCTGAGCTACACCCCCAGCCCTATTTTTTATACTTTATTTTGAAACTGGGTCTCACAAAGTTGTGGAGGGCCTCACTAAGTAGCTGAGGCTGGCTGAGAACCTGGATCCTCTGGTCTCCGCCTCCCAAGTACTAGGATTACAAGCATGCACCACCATGCCCGGCTCCTTTATAGTTTTTTATCCTGGAGGTAGATAGTTGCTACTAGGTGAGCCTTAAAGGTGAATAGCCTTTACTGAATGGTTATTCTCACTTGCTCGGTATAATATCCATTTGCAGGCCCAATTCTTGGTCTCCTTCAGTGATTGGGACCCTTGCCTGGTGTCTCTCACTACCTGTGCAAGCAACCAGTGCCACTATTGCCCCTCTCACTGCAAGTGTGGGTCTCCGCGGTCTCCACTTGGGCTGTCCCTATGTCTCTCTCTGTCTACACCTATGGCAGGTTTCACCAGCAGGGGGCCCTGGGCCTGTGTCTCTCTTTGCTTACAGAAGCAGCGGGTGTCGCTTTGCCCCGATTCTGTGCAAACACAGAGCTCCTAGTTTTCCACAGAGAGGGCTGGTTTGGTCCAATTTTCCCCAGGTACCACAGCTGTATGTCCTGTGGCGATCCCTGGGGACTCTATAAGGGTGCTGTGACCCGCAGGCTGCAAGTATGTCCCACCCAAATGTCGCCAGGGACTGTCTGCTTATTCACGCGTCCACCGCGTCCCACAGCAGACCCCACTCCCACCTCCGCTGGGGGAATCTGCACAGTGTCAGACCCCACGAGTCCCTGTGGCCATGCTGGGTGATCTTCCCCTGGGGTGGCTTGTTGACTTCCAGTCTTGTTGAGCACTGCTGTTAATCTCTAGGGGAGGGTGTGGGCTCAGTCGCTGCCTCCGGGCCCTGGGGACTCTGCCGAGTGTGGATCAAACTGCTGCCCGCTTATGTTGCTGCTGCTCTGCAGTTCTGGTTTTAGAAGAACTCCCTGGCTTCCTTGTTGGTGGCCTGCAGAAGCTGCAATGCCGATAGTTGTCGGAGCGGTCTGACCAAGATGGTGCCGCCACTGCTTCCGCCGACGCAGCAGTTCGGGTCTGTGTCGCGCGTGGAGCGAGTCGCTGCTTGCCTTCACTGCTGCTATTCTGCAGCTGCTGGGTTCACAGCAGGTCGCCGGCGTCTCCATTGGTCTTGTGTGGAAGCCACAATGCTGGTAGCTGCCGGCAAAGTCCTGCCAAGATGGCGCCGCTGCAGCCGCTGTGGCCGCCGCCGTTTGGCGTCTTGAGTGTGGAGGAGCCGCTGCTTGCTTTCGTCTCTGCTGATCTGCAGTTGAACTCACAGCAGGTCTCTGGCTTCTCTGCCAGCGGCGTGTGGAATCCGCAGTGCCGGTAGCAGTCGGCGTGGTCCGGCCAAGATGGCACTGCCGCCGTCCCTTAGGTAAGGCGCTTGGAGCTTTTTACTTTCCTCTATTTTGTCTTCTGGCTTTGATTCCGTCGCGTTTCAAACTTTTCGTTGTTTACTTCAAGTTTTTGTTGCTTTTCTTCTCCTGTTGAGAAGTTGCTTTCACGGCGATTGAGATCCAAGTCTCAGAGAGATCGTAGCGTGGTATCTTCCCTTGGTCGCCATCTTGGATCTCCCTGGACTACTTTTTTTTTATTTTTTATTTTGAAACAGGGTCTAAATTGCTTGAGACATCTTGCTAAGTTACTGATGTTGTCCTTGAACTCGCAATCCTCCTGTTTCAGCCTGCCAAGTACTGGGATTACATGCGTGTGCCACCATGCCTGGCTTATTCTGTTACTTTAGAAGGAGAATTTCACAGTGTACAGAATTCTATGTTGGTCATTTTTTTCTCTCAACACTTTAAAGATTTCACTATTCTCTCTTGCTTCTGAGGTGAAGTTTGATATAATTCTTATCTTTGCTTCTCCATAGGTAAAGTGTTGAAAATAATATGTCGAGGTGTAGTTTTTTGGCATTTGTCCTGATTGGTGTTCTTTGAGCTTCCTGGATCTGTGGTGTGGTCTTATTAATTTAGAGAAATTCTCAGTTATTATCACTTCAAATATAAAGAAATATTGATTCTTCTCCTTCTGGTGTTTTTTTTTTTTTTTTTTTTGCGGTACCAGGGATTGAACGCAGGACGTTCTACCTCCGCGCTATGCCCCCGGCCCTATTTTTTTATACTTTTTTAATTTTGAGACCGGGTCTCATGAAGTTGCGGAGGGCCTCACTAAGTAGAGAGAGAGAGAGAGACAGGGAGAGAGAGAGAGAGAGAGAGAGAGAGAGAGAGGTGAGGCTGGCCGCGAACCCGGATCTTCCGGTCTCCGCCTCCCAAAGTACTGGGATTACAAGCGTGCGCCACCATGCCCGGCCTCCTTCTGGTGTTCCATTACATGTATGCTGCATATTTTGTAGTCCCGTCATCCTTGGATTTTTTCAGTCATTTTTCTTTTTCATTTTGTTTCTATTGAGATGTTTCAAGCTCAAATAGTCTTTCTTCAGCTGTGTCCAGTGTACTCCTGAACCCTTTGAAGATATTTATTCTTCATTTCTTCTTTCCCTTCCTTCCTTCTTCCTTCCTTCCTTCCTTCCTTCCTTCCTTCCTTCCGTGTTTCTTCTTATATTGCTGTGTTAGTCAGCTTTCTGTTGCTGTGAAAATGCCTGAGAAACAACTTAAGGCAGGAAAGCTTTGTTTTGGGTGATAGTTCCAGAGATTTCCATCTATGGTTTGCTGGACTCATTGCTTTGGGACTGAAGGAAAGCAGAATATCCTGGTGATGGAAGTCTGTGGTAGAGGAGGCTTCTTACTTCATGGCAGCCAGGAAGCTAAAAGAGAGAGAGAAAGGGTCCAGAGACAAACATATACCCTTCAAAAGCATGCTTCTAGTGGCCTACCTCCTCCAATTAGGCCACACCTCCATCAAAGGTTCCATCACCTCCCAATAGTACCACAAACTGGAGGCCAAGCCTTTAGCACCTGGCTTTTGGGGAACAAGTTAGTTCCAAACTGTAACAATTGTCTATCGGTTACTGCATACTACTTTATCCATTGGAATCTTCAGTATATTAATCATAGTTGTTTCAAATTTCTGCTCTGATAATGCCAACACTCATGCCATATGAATCTGGTTCTGATACTTTCTCTGCCTCTTCAAACTCTGCCTGTGTGTGTGTGTGTTTGCCTTTTAGTATACCTTGTAATTTCATGGCCTCTGAGTGCCCAATGGTTCTAACACAACTTTTGATGTGTTTTATTTTTGTTTTCATTCAGTTTAGCATCTTATTTTGGTTTTCCTTGAGATTTCTTATTTGAGCTATGGCTTTATTGCTTATTTTCCTATGATATTTCTCTTATTGATTTCTAGTTTGATTTCATTGTGGTTGGAGAGTATAGTTCGTGTGATTTCAATTTTTAAAAATCTGGTAAGCCGGGTGTGGTGGTGCATGCTTGTAATCCCAGTACTTGGGAGGCGGAGACCGGAGGATCCGGGTTCGCGGCCAGCCTCAGCTACTTAGTGAGGCCCCCCCCGTAACTTCGTGAGACCCGGTTTCAAAATAAAGTATAAAAAATAGGGCGGGGGGTGTAGCTCGGAGGTAGAACGCTCCTGGGTTCAATCCCCGGTACCAGACACACACAAAAAAATCTGATGAGGTTTGCTTTATGGCTCAGAATATGGTCTGTCTTGCTGTATGTTCTATGGGCACTTGAAAACAATGTGCATTCTGCTTTTGTTGAATGGAATTTTCTATAAATGTCAATTAGATCCTATTGGTTTAAGGTGGTATTGAATTCTTCTATATTCTTTCTGATTTTCTTTCTAGTTTTTCTATTAATTGTTGATAGAAGGGTGTTGAAGTCTTTAGCTACAAATGTGGATTTGTCTATTTCTTCTTTCAGTTTTATCAGGTTTTTCTTCACATGACTTGCAGCTCTGTAGTTTGCTACGTACACATTTAGGGTTTGCTATGTCTAAATAGTATATGGTGGATTAACTCTTTTATCATTGTATGCTCTCTCTTTCTGATAATTTTCTTTGCTTTGAAGCCTACTTTATCTGATAGTCTTTCTTTTGATTAATGTTTGCAAGACATTTATTTCTATCATTCTATTTTTAAATGTTGCTATATTTGAAGTATGTTGTAAACAGCTTATAGTTGGATCATGTTTTTAATCCAGTCTGCCAGTATCTGTCTTTGAATGTCATATTAAACCATTTACATTTAATGTAAGTACCTTCTTGTGGATTACTCGAACTGTTCTTTAGAATTACATTTTGATTTACTTTTTGAGTATAACTCTCTATATAGCATTCTTAGTGATTGCTTCAGATATTACATTGTATATACATAACTTATCAGAGTCTGCCTGGTGTGATCATTTTATCAGTTTGAATAAAGTGTAGAAACTTTCCTCCTTTTACATCACTTATCCCTCTCTCATTTATAATATAATTGCATTAAATGTTTTCTGTTTGCATTTAGAATTATATCAAATAATGTTACAATTTTGCTTCAGCTATTAAATACTATTTTAAAAACTCAATAGGAACAAGGAAATAAATTGCATTTATGAATATTTTAATTCTTTCTATATTTTTTCCTACTTGATGCTCCAAGATTCCTTCTTTTATCATTTCCTTTTTGCTTAGCGAACTACCTTTAGCTATTCTTTTATGGTAGGCCTGTTGGTGAGAAACTCTTAGTTCTCATTAGAAGATGTCTTGATTATAACCTTATTTCATAAAGATATTTTTGTTGGATATAGAATTCTGGATTGAAAATATTTTTCTTTAACACTTGAAAAATATTATTCCACTGTCTTATGGCTTTTGTGGTATCTGATGAGAAAGCCACTGTCATTCAAATTCTTTCCCTCTACACAAAGTGTCATTTCTTGTGGGACCTTCTTTGTTTTTAGTTCTTAGAAGTGTTTCTGTGACTGTCTTGGTGTGGGTAGTTTAATGTTTACCCTTTTTGGGTTGGCTCAGATTCTTGAGTCTGTGTGCTTATGTCTTTTCTGATTTGTGGGATGTTTTTAGTCATTGTCTTTTTAAATCTTCTTCACTCTGTCCTCATTCTCTTCTCCTTTTAGGATTCTGATAACTTGAATGTTAGATTTTTTTTTTTAGTTACAACTTCACATATCCATGAGCCTTTGTCCATGTTGTATCAGTCTATTTTCTCTCTGTTGATATCATATATTTTTAATTTTCCTATCTTCAGGCTTACTGGTTCTTTTCTCTGTCCTCTCTATCCTGCTATTGAGACTATCAATTGAGTTACTACATTTTTCAGTTCTAAAATTTCCATTTGGATCCTTATATCTTCTATTTATTTACTTAAACTTTCTATTTCTTGCTTAGACTTTCTTTTCTTTTTCATTTGTCCCAAGTATGCTTATAAACTGCTCACTAAGACATTTTCCATGGTGTCTCCTTTAAAATCTCTGTCAGATAATTCTATAATCTCCATGATATTGGTGTTGGTGTCTACAGATTTTCTTTTCATTTGAATTGCTTCCTGGTTCTTGGCAGGATGAGGGTTTTTCAATTGAGACATGTACACTTTGAGTGTTGGGTTATGAGACTCTGAATCCTATTTACACCTTCTGTTTCAGCTTTTCCCCCTTGAACACCATTCCAGCAGGGGAAGGGAACCTGGTTATTGCCAGCTGGAAGCAGGAGTCCAGGTTCCCCAGCCAATATCCAACAGCACCTGGGATGGGAACCCTCGTTATTGCTGGACGGGGTGGCAGGGGGAGGGGGTTTCCAGCTCCTCACCAGGTGCCCCTGACACCTTATCTGAGAGAGGGAGAACTGCCTTGTTGCTCTTTCCACGTTCATGTCTTCTCTGACATAAACTCTGCAGAGTGAGGGAGGCGCACATTATTATTGCCACACAGACATGAGAATTCTAGACCCTCTCTTTGGTCTCCACCTACATCACTGGTGCATGCGTGCGTGTGTCTGTGTGTGTGAAAATCCCAGCTTGCATCTTGGCCTCCTGGGACAGCACCATGTGGGGGTGTTGGCGCCTCGTGGCAGCCTGGAGAGGGTGATGGAGGGGCACTCCCCACTGTCCTGTGCTGGTGTGAGTGTGGCTGGGGTCACAGCTTTTCTGTGATGTGTGGTTGGAGCAGAGCAGTTGCTGTATACAGGCATTCTGTCTTGCCCAGCTGCTCCTCTCATTGGCTAGAGAGAGCAGGCCTTTAATGGGGTGGCTCGGTTTTCTTTCTGTCTTCTTCACTTTCAAGTGGGATATATTTGCGGCCAAAAAGGAAGCCCAGGGAGTGTACCACTGTGTCATCCTTGGGTCCCACGATGCCAAGCTGGTCTGTGTTCCTCTATCCAGCTTTCAGAGGCTACTTATGTTTGTTTTATGTATAATGTCCAGGACTTTTAGTTGAACTTAGCAGGAGGAATAGGGATAATATGTCCATTCCATCTTCCCCAAAGTGGAAATCTGGCATTCCTCTTGAACCCTCACAAAAGTTATCATGATGATTCCAGTTGAGACCTTGGATCCCAGGCAAGGGAAGTTTTAAAAAAAATGATTTTTAAATTTAATTTTTATATTTATTAAATGTACATGTGTTTAAAGCCTGATATCAAGATTTAATAGGTAGCCGGGCATGGTAGCGCACGCTTGTAATCCCAGTACTTGGGAGGCTGAGACAGGAGGATCACAGGTTCACAGCCAGCCTCAGCTACTTAGTGAGGCCTTCCGCAACTTAGTGAGACCCTGTTTCAAAATAAAGAATAAAAAATAGGGCTGGGGGTGTAGCCCAGAGATAGAATGCCCCTGGGTTCAATCCCCAGTACCACCACCACCAAAAATAAAAAAAAGATTTAATAGGCAGAAACTTATGCAAGCAGCTTTATGAGTGTCCTTTCATTGAATTCTCATAACCACTCTGCGTGGACCTTGCTATTCCCCTGAATTTACAGGTCAGGACACTGGTGAGTGGGTCACGCTGCTGGTTAGGCCAGGGCTGGGCTGGGAGCCTGCACCTGACTCAAAGCCCAGGATTCCAACCACCGTGTTCTTCCGTCTGGGAGGCCTGGCAGGCTGCTGGCACACTGATGGCTTGTTGACTGGAGGAGTTATGTGGTTTGGCCAGAATCTCACTTGCTGTGGTCATTGGTACCTATTAGGATCACACCGGCCCAAGAAGGTACTTGGGGACAATTCTTAGAGAGTCAGAGTTGGGCTTAGGATCTCAGCGCCATCTTGTCCTCTTTCTCAGTTTCCAAACCCAAACTACTCATTCCCCTTACAAGGGGTTTGTCCCATCTGCCTACCTCACAGGAATTGGACTCAGTTAAATGTTTTGTCCGGCTTATTCGAAATAGACTTGGTTTGTACCCCTGAGTCTCTAAACAAGAAAATAAAATCTTCTTCCATCCCAGGAGCTCTCTGGCAGTGCTTAGGAATGCCTGTGAAGGGAGCCCCCCCCCCCCCTTGCAGAGTTTTCAGCTCAGGAGGCCTGGCTTAAAAACAAACATCAAACATTTGTCTTGGACTTTGACCAACTCCACCAATCTGACACTCTCTTTAAAGTGCAGTTGTGACTCTAAAGTATGTGGTAAAGAAAAAAAAATAAAAAAAAGGAACACCTTTCATACTTCACATCTCTGTCCCTGGCTGGAGATGAGACCCTCCATTCCCGCTGTTGCCTGCGTGGGGCCTGCTGCTTAGAGGCAGCTTGGGCTGGGGGATGTGGAGGGGCTGATTCTGCTCGCACAACACCAGGGGCCTCTACTAGTACCAAGGGGGCTCAGAATTGACAGGTCCCTAAGAAATTTAGCCATGTGTCAACAAACATGCTCCCTGGTTTCCATGTTTTAGGATCTGTGATGAACCCACAGTTAGGATTTCACTGACTTTGAGCTGATGAAAGCAAAAACTTTGGAATCAGAGACATGCTAGTTCATGCTAGTGATTGTGTGTCACCTGGAAGGTTCCTTAACCTCTTTGGGTTTCAGCTTTCTTAACTAGGAAGTGAGGATAATAATACTTGGCTCCCGGGGTTGTTGTCCTAAGGGTAACATTAGATAATGAAGGAGAAATACCTGGTACATAATAAACACTCAGTAAACAGCCTCTGTGTTAGTTAGGGTTCTCTAGGACGATAGAACCAATGGAGTCTATCTATATACACCAAGTGCTGTGTGCATATATGTCCCTATCACTTTGAACTTCATAATGTGAGACTACAATGCACCAATAAAGGTATATTAAATATATATCTATATAAAAATATGTCAGGAGATTTATTATGGGAATTGGCTCACAACATTATGCAGTCCCAGAAGTCCCGCAGGCTACTATCTGCAAGCTGAAGAATCAGAAAAGTTGGTGATGTTCAAGGGCAGGAAAAGATGGATGTTCCAGCTTGAGAAAAAAAGTACAAATTTACCATTCCTTAGCCCTCGATGGATCACACGATGCCCATCTACAGTAGCGAGGGTGTATGCCCTTTACTCAGCCTATTGACTCAATTGCTAATCTCTTCTAGAAACGCCCTCACAGACACACCCAGGAATAACGTTTTACTAGCTATCCAGGCATCTCTTAGCCTAGTCAAGTTGACACATAAAATTAATCATCACAGCCTTGGTACTAGGAACTGTGAGTGCATGGCACAATCAAAATGCAATTTAGGATTTTTGTGTGTTTTGTCCCTTTAAAATTATTCAGTGGGTGCACAATTGCCCACCCTGGGAGGAAACTCTACCAGGCACACACCATCAATTCAGAGGCTGTGAGGCCCAGTGCAAGATATTAGTCAAAATTCTGAACTAGATTTAATGTTAAATCTCTTTCCTCCCTTGGCTCAGGTGAGCCTTGGGTGAGATGTTCCTGGAGCCAGCAATGAGAGAGAGCTAGTGGGGGCAGGAAGAAGCAGGGAGGGGGAGAGGACATAGGAAAGGCCCCAGTGGCTTTATGCTCTATGTGTGTGTGTAGAACCTCTCTTCTGTGGACCTACGCTCTGGTGAGTTCTTCAGAGATCCCCACCTTCCCTCCTGCAGATCCCTGGAGCCAGTGGTTATATTTTTAATCTATAGAGATCATAATAAAGGAACTCAGACAATACTGCTTCTTTTGTTTTAAACATTGCATCCTTCTGATTACTTCTTTCAAAGTGCAAGTTTGTTCAGTGAATCAAAAACACAAATAATCTGAGTTAAAACATCACTATGAGGTGATGGATGAAATGTTGTGTTCATAAACCACACTTACTTGCATTTGGTACAGGACTTTAGCCTGCGCATTGCAAGTGAGGGGCAGCCATGGAGGGGATGGTGTACTGTCTCTGGACATGTTGTGTATTGTAAGGGAATATTTGTCATGTCTGTTTGCCTGGGTCCATAGGCTCATGACCCCAGGCAGATGGCTGCTCACAGCTCCTGGCACAGCCCCAGCTGTGTCCCCTCTGTCCTCTTGTGGCTATAGCCCCTCAGCTCTCTAGGTAAGCCTCTTGACAGTTTGCAAGAAGGCCCCATGCTGCCCCTGTCTCCTGGGCTAACATCTCATTATCTGGGACACCATGCACTCCTCGCTTGACTTCCATGCAGCACCTCTCCAGGGTCACTTTACTTTCTCAGGAGAGACTTGACACTGAGTGTCTTTGTCTTCCAGTGGCAGAATCCCAGTCCAGGGTTTTCTAGGAAGCCTCTAGAAGCCCCTTCTCACTAGTTTTGGGTTTAGAAGGGAGCCTCAAGTGTGTGTTTCTCAGCCACTGCTCCCTCCACTGAAATCTCTTTCTGAATGTTTCCTCATAACTCTGTCACTTCCTATATCACTGGTCTACCCATAGGGATTGGTCGCCTATTCACAGTGAACCCAAGTTTTATTATATAGGCTTTTCTGTTGAATCTTTAACTTTAGTGTCCTTTTCTACATTGAATAGGCCCAGCAATTAAATTCTTTTACATTTCAGTTACCCTCCCCCTCACTGCCAAATCCTGGCTAATTTCTTCTCTCTTTGCCCTCCTGACAAAAGGCTGGGCATAGTTACCTCTCCTGCCCCTCTCTGAGGCTTACTCCAAAAAACTTTGGAGAACTGGCCCCCAGTGATTGGCACTGGTCTTCAGTACTGAACTCCAGATTCATAGTAGGTGCTTCAAGATGGAGACGTGGATTCCAATGGACCCACGCTGTGGGCCTGGGTGGGCGTGGGAGAGGGGATGAGGGCAGGAGGCGAGGTGGTGCTGAGCTGCTTAGTTGGAGCAGTTTGCTCTCTGCAGCATGATTCAGTGGCCAGTGGCCAGAACAGAGGCAGGGCTTCAGCACAGAGGATGGCAAGGTATCTGGTGTCTGGCCCAGGCCAGAACCGGAGGGGCTGCCCCTGGGAGGTCAAGGATGTGATGTTGGAGAAAGCTCTTCTCCAGGCTGCTGGCTTCCCCAAGGGTCCTGGAGTTTCCAGGCTGCTCCTCTGCCGGGGCTTCCCTCCTCACTCACCTTTCTTACTAACTGGAGCTCACTTGGGGGGAAGACCATTGATGGGGACTGAGGGGTGAGGAGGGCAGGGGGTAGGAAGGAGGGGGCATGGTGCCCTTTTCTAAATTGCCCACTGAAATAGCTGGATGGGACCCTGGTCAGTCCCCTTGTTCCTAGCTCAGGATGTCTCGACCTGTGAAATTTGGCTTCAGCCTGAGCTCTGAGCTGGCCTAGGGAGGAGCCCTGCCCATCCTTCCCCATCTGGGCTGATGCCTGCATGCTGGCTCAGAAGGAGCACACACCTAGATCTCATGCTGGGGTCAGGCCAAGTGGCATCCTCTCCCCTGCAGCCTCTGTGTGGCTCCAGCTGATAATTTATAACTGCTCATTAACTCTATTAAAACGGCCCAGCTCTTGGGAACATCTGTTCTGTGGTAGGGAAGCTGTGACATTTGCAGGGACTTGTGGTCAGATTCTTCTGAGGACAGATTGGGCTCATGGAGAGACAGATGCCTGGACTTCTGCTGCCTGGGGAAAGCCAGGCTCCCTGCTAATTCATCCAAGTACAAACAGGCCTCTCCTTACCTTCAACCATTGCTTATAGTGTGGTAGGGGCTCTGCCTGGCTCTCTTGCCTCCAGTACCTGCCCAGAAGTTCTAGGTGTGATGGAAGAAGGGGAGATTGTAAGTTTAGACCAGCGGTTCTTAAGCCTGTAGGGCTTGTGAAAACAGATTTCTCTCTCCAGGTCCTCTCTCCAGGATTTCTGATTCAGTATGTCTGGGGTTTATGTTTCTAACAAGTTCCCTGGTGATGCGGATACTGTTGGTTTGGAAGCTGCACTTTGAGAAGTGCTGGTCTTGGCCAATTCTGGAACTGGGTGCCTCTTAGGGAAGATTATAGAGGTTCCAGGGCCAAAGTGGAGGACTGAAAGGATTTAGGCTTAGGCAGAGGAAAGACAGGCCAGTTGTCCTTATTGATTTACGTGAGAATCAGTCCTAGGTCAGCCCAGGAACATAAACAGCAGGCTCTAGTGGAGAGACTGCTGAACTTGGTTTGTGAGCAGATGGCCTTGCCAGGCATATCTGGGTGTATTAGTCAGCTTTTTCATTGCTTTGACCAAAATACTTGACAAGAACAACTTAGAGGAGGCAATTTTTATTTGGGCTCATGGTTTCAGAGGTGTAGTGCATGGTTGGCCAGCTCTGAGGCAGAAAGATCGTGGTGGCAGGCCATGGTGGTGGAAAGCTGCTCAGAAGCCAGGAAGCAGAGAGAAGAACCAGAGGAAGGGACCAAGGACACATATAGTCCCCAAGGCCATACCCCCAGCGACCTACCTCCTCCAGCCACGCCGTCTGCCTATGTTACCATTCAAATTATTAATCTATCAATGGATCTATCCACTGATGGGATTCGAGTCCTGATTCAATTATTTTACCTGTGAACATTATTGCATTGCTGGTATATGAGCTTTTGCAGGGGACATTCTGTATTTAAACCATAGCACTGGGTTTCTCTGGATGAGTGTGACCTGCTCAGTGAACCTCACGGGAAGAGCCCATGTTGTAGATGTTGAATCACCTGATAGAAGGATTGTCTACTGGAGAGGGTGAGGACCCCAAAATTGGCACCCAGCTTTTCCTGGGGAGCGCTCTGTATTTGGACACCTTCTCTCCATCTCCTCCCACCACCCCATCCCTCAGAATGAATGGAGACCCTGCTTTTCCGTCACTACCTGTGATGAAGAACCAGGTTCAAAGCACCTGCTCCACAATCCGATCTGCAAGCCCCTGAAGGGGGCTGGAGGGCTCGACAAGGTGTCTGGGTCTGCCGCACAAGCATGCCATTCAGACCGTGAGCTCTCATGGGGGACCAGCATGGCTTGAGAACCTGCTTAGCAAAGTGTAGGGTGTAGTTCAGGCTGAAGCTGAATAAAGGACGCAGTGATTTGAAAGTTGGTGTGTGTGCAATGGGGAGATGAAAATCTGGGCTTAGCGGGCTACTTATCTTTCAGTAGAGCTGAAGGAGTGGGCGGGCTTGGTCAGAAAAAGTGAGTCAGCTCGCTGACATGGTGATAGCACACAGAAGGTTAGCCCCAAGAGAGATGGCCATCTTGAAAAGTGACACTGCTCCGAAATGCATCCTTGAAAGCTTCCTGGCCAGGCAGCCTGGGGAGGCCATGTGAGGACACCCCATTCCTTGCAGCGGCTGTCCCTGCCTTCCTTCTTTGCTCTTTCAAATGCCACCTCTCCCCATGCAGCCCTAGCATGTCGACTGTGGTGGTTTTTCCATCCCCAGCCGCCACAACTTACGTGCAGAGAGTTTGTGGGCAGAATGGAGGTTCATGGGGCGGGTCGGGGAGAAGGGAGTCAGTCAGAGTACAGTTCTGAGTGTTTGCCTTTGGTGTGACTGGGTGTTGCAGAGCAAGAGAAAGGACAGGGGAGGAAACAGACAGAAAAAAGCTAGAGATTTGCCCGAGGTAGCTTTTAGTTGACTGAACTGGCCTGTGATTGCAGGAACCCAGGGCTCTAGAGCCTCGACTCCACTTGTTCTACTTGCAGACTCTCCTCATCCCCTGTGCTCTGAGGCTTCCTTAGAGTCCCCAGCACTTGTGGGGGTATGAGGAGCCCCCCATGCCTTTGCATACAATTTGCCTACACCTGTGCAGATGTTTATATGGCTGGCTCTTTCACATACAGTCCAGGGTTTAAACAGGGAAGCAGATCCACTATGAGTTATGGGATAAGAGATTTCTTAGAGGAATGAGCCCTTGGACAGTGTGAGGGGGGTGGGTAGAGTGGAGACAGTAGTCAATTTGAGAAGCTGAGTTGCTGAAGCAGCCCCATGAAGGGGAGCCGGCGGGGAAACAGACTGGAAGCTGAGTACTGGTGCCTCTGTCGGAGGCAGGTTGGTATTTAGGGGAAGAGCTGGACGGGGAGGGGAAGAGGACGAGGACAACCTAGGACCCTGTGGGCACCTCTGCATCTGCCTGTCACCACATGGAACCTCTGCAGCCTTGCAGAGCCATGGCCTCTGCACTACTTTTGCCTCCAACACCACACAAATTCTAGCTGTGGACAGTTCTCACCCAGAGCCACGCAGAGAAGAGGATTCTGGGAAACAGCTCCTGTGGAGCCAAGCTGTCAATAGAACAACCACAGTGTATTTGTGAGTTTCTGGGTTAGTGTCAGCTTCTCTGATTCTCTCCTACCTGCTTTCATTGGGTTCATTTTCACGAACCCTTCAACCAGAGAGGACAGAGAGAAAACATAAGGACCCCAAGAATTTCTCTGAAATTCCTGTAACCAAAGTTAACTGATTTATTTTCTTTCCTTCCCTCCCTCCCTCCCTTCTTTCCTTCCTTCCTTTGTTGGTACTGGGGATTGAACCTGGGGGCCTTCTACCTCTGAGCTATACCCCCAGCCTGTTTTATTTTTTACTTTGAAACAGGGTCTTGCTAGGTTGCTGAGGGTCTTGCTAGGTTGCTAAGGCTGGTTTTGAACTTGAGATCTTCCTGTCTCAGCCTCCCAAGTACTGGGATTACAGGAGTACACCACCATGCCCAGCTGATTTTTTTTTTTCATAAAAGGCAAAGTCCTACCGGCTGGCCCTGAAAAGTCTGCCCTGAGCTCTCCCACCAGGAGAATCAAATGCCCTAATTTATCTAGTTTCATTTAACATCTGTTGTCTTAGCATAATGATTAACACAGTCTCAAGAATCTCCTAGTTTGGATGACAAACTTCATGTGGCCACCTAGCAAGTTTAGCTCAACGCTGAACTTGCACCTGCTGATAGATGAGGTGGGTGAGGGAGCTGAAGGCAGAGGAGCTGGGGCTTCTGGGATTCCCCTTGCTCTCCCAGTAAGCCGCATCCGTCACACCAGGGGTATCAGGAGGATGAGGCCACTGGGCTGCAACATAAAGAATGGGGAGGACACCAAATCCGTTTCCCTGTCCCAGTGCCCCTAGCTTCCCAGGAATTTTGGGAAATACTTGTGTGTTTTTGCCTTTCCAATGCCCCCAGTCTTTAATGCCTGCCTGGAGTTGCTGTTTGATTTGTTGAGGAAGCACTGGCTAAGGCCCATGGGTCCCCACACCTGCCAGCAATGTCAGATATCTCAGAGCTTCCAGGCTGAGCCCCCATGGACCACAGCAGCACTTGCATCCTTTGACCAATTTCAGAGTGTGGCACTGTGGGGAGTGGGAGGCCCAGAGGGTGGTGGAGGGGGTGGGTGTTTTGTCCCACATACTTGTCGTCTGCAGTGCCCCAGCTCCACAGAGCACAGATGTTTTGGTAGGTCCTTTGGAGGAGACAGAGCATGTCCCTTGGCTTCTCTGGAGGGGAATGAGAGAACTGCTTGAGAGTGGGTTCTCACTCTTGGCAGTTCCTTTTCCTCCTCATTTGGCAGCTCAGGCATGTAGTCCTCATGTGAGGACAACATTCTGTAGTCACAGCAGCCCAGGTTTTGAAGGCAGACAGAGTCCCAGGTTTGCATCTGAGCTCTCTGTCCTTCATTTGCTGTATAATTTTATCAGTTGCTTAACTTCTCTGAGCCAGAGAGACTCTTCTTCATAAAATGGGGAGAATAACAATCGCCCTCCAGTTTGGTGTTTGGGTTCAAGTCCCTGCATAGAGCTTCTTGCACCATAGGCCCTCATTCATCATCTTCTTCCTGCAGCTCAAGGCTGCTGGCTTAATTCAGTGTCAGCTGGGCAGCTAGGCACAGCTCTCTCCAACCCTTCCTGGAGGATCATGATTTCATAAAGTCAGTCGTTAACTGAAATTCAAGACTTTTAGCATTTATTTCTTTCAGTATACCAGGTTACTAACTGAATGAGTGAATGAGTGAATGAATGAATGAATAGAGAAAATCAGTAGCTTTGTTAAAGGTGGAGAAACAATCCAGATGAATATGCCCTCAGGAACTTTCCAGATCTGGTAGGAAAAAGGATTTCTGTATTTACTGTAGGAACTACAAAGGTTGGGCCCAAATGAGCACCAAGATTAGAGACCAGAAAGCTAAGACTTTGTTTGGGGGAAGGAGGTGGGGAGAGGGCCTTAGGCAAGTGACTTAGCCTCTCTGAGTCTCACCTTTCTCCTCTACGCAATTGGGACGACACTACCCATCTCCTAGCACGATTGTTAGTAGTGAGACATTATTTATATAAGTCAATAACAAGATGCCTGACGCTAAGCAACTACTCAATGGCAATTCCTGGTGCACTGGTGTACGGTCCTGGCCATACCCCAGGTGCAGCTCTGCTCTTTTACTCAGCATCCTCTAAGCACTTCCTTGTTTAGGTTACTTTTGGTCCCCTGGCATACTTTCCATCTACCCTTCTTCCTGCCAAAATGCTTGAAGATCCTACTGGAGTCCTATCTCCCCACGAAGACTTCCCAAGTGCTCTCTGAGTTCCTTCCTTCACTTGTTGCTGCTCACAATTAACATGTGCCTTCCAGGGGCAGACAGTCTTCTCTCTCCAGGAGATGGTTGGCTCCTTATAGACAGGAAATCTTTCTTTTCAATCCCTTCCTGGTGCCCAATGACTGTACATGCCTGTGGTGGTATCCAATTACATCTTCCAGGCTGCCATCTATAGCCTCCTCCCTAGTACTGAGACTTGGTGGGAAGTCAAACTTGAGAAGAGCTGAGTGTTTATTCTGTAGATTCCTCTGTTTCCCCAAATATGCTCAAGATTGTATCTGTCCTATGTGTAAAGAACACAAACAACTCAACACCAAAACCTCTGAATAACCCAATCAATTAACGGGCAATTGAACTAAATGGACATTTCTCAAAAGAAGAAATACAAATGGCCAAAAAAATATAAAAAATGTTCAACATCCTTAGCAACCAGGGAGATGCAAATCAAAACTACACTGAGATTGCATCTAATTCTAGTTAGAATGGCAATTATCAAAAATACAAATAATCAAAATGCTGGTGAGGATGTGGGGGAAAAGGGATGCTTATACACTGTTGGTGGGATTATAAATTAGTACAACCACGATGGAGCCCAGTATGGGGTTCCTCAAAAGACTAGGAAAGGAACCACCATATGGCCCAGCTATACTACTCCTCAGTATTTTCCCCAAAGAAAGTCAGAATACTATACTGACACATGCATACCCATATTTATAGCAGCACAGTTCACAATAGTCAAATTATGGAACCAACCTAGATGTCCATCAACAGCTAAATGGATAAAGAAAATGTGGTATGTACACACCATGGAGTTTTACTTACCCATAAAGAAGAGTGAAATAATGTCATTTGCAGGAAAATGGAGAAGTGGAGAACATCATGCTAAATGAAATAAGCAGACTCAGAAAATCAAGGATCACATGTTTTCTTTCATATGTGGAAGCTAGAAAGATAAAAAAAAAAAAGAAGAAGGAAAACAGGAGCTCATGAAAATAGGAGCAAGACCAGTAGAATAGTGGAAGGGGATCGGAAAGGGAGGAAGGGAGAGAAAAGGGAGGTACAAGGAAAGAAACAGACCAAATAACGTTAAGTGCATATAGGAATTTATCACTGTGAATCTCATCATCATGTACAATTACAATGCACCAAAAGGAAAAAAAGAAAAGAAAAGATTGCATCTGTCCTGCCTTCCACCCTCACTTCCCAACATGGAGTTCTGGGGTGGCAGAAACCCAAGGAAGGGGAGGCAGCAGGAAGCTACATTTCAGCATTTGGGAGGCCAATGCTGGAAGTATAAGTATCCTTACTGGACAAAATATTGGCCCCAGAGCAAAGACTGGTGGTCACCCTGGCCTTCTTTGCCATTTATCTTTGTTTGTTTTCTACAAGTGGCTTCCTCCTGCCCAAGAACGACAAACTAGGGCTTGGGCGGGATGGCATTTGTGAGCGTGTGCACGGCTGTGTGTAAATGCGTGGTGAGGGATGAAGGGGGCGGGGAAGAAAGTGGGGCCAGCAGGTCATCCAGGCTGAACCCATGCCTGGATATGTGATGGAAGCAGAGATCTAGGGACTGCATGAACATTGGTTTTGCGCTGTGGCATCCTCCTTAGAGCTGGTGTTTCCTTGGAAGGTTGTGCATTATAAAAAGAAACGCAGGTGGAGCTACTCAGGGTAAAGCTGAGGCTGGGGGAGGCCCACGGAATCTCTATCAGGCACACAGTTGGAACTCCTGGTATTCCAAACCTCATTCTTGCCCCAAAGGAGGAATACTAATGTCTCCCTCGCTATTAGCAAGTGCCTTGCATGGATGAGACCTGACATCTGAATTTCCCACCTTTCTATGAGGTTGTACAACCTAACTGCGATTAATTCTTGCTTTCTGCTTTTGCGTCTCTTTTCTGCAGTAGCACAATGCATTTGAACTTGCCGTGGGACAGATAGGAGGCTCCGAGGACTCAGGGATGACAGTGTTAAGTGTGCTGTGTACTTAGCAACATTGTTTTGGCCTAGGGGTGGAGGCAGCAGGATACCCCCCAGAGGGGCTGTTGTGCGTAGCTTGGTGTGTGGGGTGTGGCCACGTGGGTGTCTGTGTGGGGCCTGGGTGGGGAGCAGGCCCCAGGGTGGGGGTGTGCACATCCTGTGTGTGGTCTTTCTGGCTCGGCAGCCCATGGAGGCTCTGGTTTGGAGTCGGTCGCAGTGTTGGAGGCCCTTGGGCTGCTTCCAGCAGAGCCGGTTGGTGTTGAAGGGCCATGGCTGATGACTGTGGGAATGGTAGCCGCCTGCCTGGCCTCTGAGGTAGCTGGTTTCCTCTGTGTCCCTGGGAGTGGGCAGTGGTGTCACAAGCTGCGTGGGAAAGGAGGGCTGCCTGGGGTGGGGCTCAGGACAGCATGGGTGTAGTCTGGGAGGGGTGGGGAGGGAGACAGACGTGGGAGGCTTGGGGGAATAAGGAGAAAAGGGTTTGAAAACTGGGATAAGGCATTTCTTCAGCACTTGGCTCCCTTTATCTCTTAAAATTAAAGCCAGGCCTCTCCTGGAACTTTCCACTTGGGATTCTGCTGAGAAATGAAAAAGATTGGGGAGGAGTGGGTGGTGCATGGGCTTTTCTGCCTCAGTTGGTAGTGTATTTGCTGGCTTGGGTAGCACAGCATGTTGGTATTTATTCATTCAGCAATTGGTTATTGAGTACTTACTGTGTCCTAGGCCCTGGCTTAAGAGATATGTAAAATAGAAGTCATGGTCCCTCTAAGTAAAGAGCCCCCAGTCTACTGGAGAATGTAGATAAATATGAATATGATAGCATCTTCAGATAATCCACACTGGAAATACCAATAGTACACACACACACACACACACACACACCATTGATATGCTATATTTGGTATTATGGGATTTCCACCAAGTTATTATATCTATCATCTATCTATCCATAATAACACATATAAATATAAGTCATGTATCACTTAACAACAAGGATACACTCTGGGAAGTGCATGCTTAAGTGATTTTGTCATTGCGCAAACATCACAGAGTGTACTCACGAATGCAGGTGATAATGGTTAGTGACTTGACATGGCCCCTCAATGCAATCAAGGGACGTGGTGAGCAGGAGATGTATGAGGCTGCTGTTGGTGTCACACCATACACGGTTTTATAGTAAACTTTTTCTTTCTGGTTCTGGGGATTGAATCCAGGGACACTACCACTGAGCTATGCCCTCAATCCTTTTTATTTTTATTTTGAAACAGGATCTTGCTAAATTGTGGAGGCTGGCCTCCAACCTGCGATCCTCCTGTCTCAGCGTCTGAAGTACTAGAATTACAGGTGTGTACCGTGCCTAGCTTACAGTAAACTTAATTTTCTTTACAAGCAGGATTACACTGTCAAACTACAATAAGAAGTACAGTACATTAAATGTACAAACCAGTAACATAGGCTTTTATGATTGTCAAGTATTATGAATGATCCATCCCTGTGCTGTACTTATACAACTAACAGTACGATAGGTTTGCTTAGACCAGCGTCACCACAAACACAGGAGTGCAAGTGATGGCTTAGACATCAGTAGGCGATGGGATTTTTTTTTTCTTCACATAGTCTTCTGGGACCACTGTTGTATCTGCAGTTCATCATTGACTGAAACGTTACATGGTGCATGACTATATTTCCACATACTTAAAGTACTTTGCCACTGTTGTTCACATTATTAATTCATATATTCCTTTCAACAACTTCTGCTATCAAGTGACATCACTGGAATTAACCCTGGTAGTCTTCCTCCAGGGTCTGTCTCTTAATTACCCCAGTGGAGTTTCTCAATAGAGGTGGATACACAATGCAAGAGGGGGTCCAAAGGGAAATATAGCAAGTATTGTGTGCATGAAAATTCCTATCACTCTAAATCTCATTATTTATAATTACAATGCACCAATAAAAGTATAAAGAGGAGATTAGAAAAAAGATTATTTAACTCTGCTCCAGGAGCCAGGGAGGGTTTCACAGGGAAGGAGTTGTCTTGGAAAGGTTAGCGTTCCCAGATTGTGCTGCAGCTGTGTGGTGGTGGGGTGGAGTGGCAGGTGTTCTGAGTGAGGAATCAGAACATGGGCATGAGACACACCCAAGGCACCGCATTTCAGGTCAGCCCAGAGCAGGTCAATCCAGCCCCAACCCTCTCATCCCATATCACAGAAGGTAGGGCCAGGGCCCAAACACGTGCACGGCTCCTATCAGCTGACTGTAATCCAGGCTCCAGTCCCTCCGGGTGATGACAACAGTGCTGTGCTGAGTCCAGCCAGCATGGGGAGGGAGGGAAGGCAGGAGGGAGAGGAAGGTGGGGGCTTGGAGCCAGTCTATTTCCCAGCAGTGATACCATCCAGCCACGGGCTCCTTGCCAGCGGGGTCAGCACATGCATGGTGAGAGGGAGGCGGAGGAGCTGTCTGCTGTGTTGCTCAACCTCCGGCACGTGGAGTCGATGGCCTGGGTCAGCTGCTATCTGGGCCTTGTTTAATATCCCTCCTCCTGCGAGCCCTGCTCTCTGGTCCATCTGTCCAGCTGACAGGGAGGTTTGCAGGCAGAGGGATGCCGGTCTCCCAGGTCTGGCTGTCTCTCTAGCCAAACAGATGCTTAGAACAAATAAACAGGCCAGCAAGTCTTAGAGAGGTTGTGTCAGGCATAGTTGAGACATGCTGTCTTTTTTGAAAGCTGCTGATGTGCTTAAAAGGATCAACATCCGGAGCCAGATCCTATCTGACTGTATGCTAAGGCCAGGATTCTCAGCTCATCCACAATGACAATGTCTGCTATTTGTCTCATGCTTTACTATTTTTAAGAGTCCTGAGATTGCCAGCCAACACAGCATTAACTGAGGTCTTGCCTTCAGGTTCCCGGACTCCAAATGTGAGTTCTTTGTCCTGCCTATGCAGATTCAGGACCGTGGCAGGTTTGTCTAGATCACACTAGAAGTCCCTTCAGAAATTGCAAGCTGCATTTGGTCATATTATTGATTACAGATCCTTGGCTTCCTTTAGAAGAACATCCTCATGGGAAGCTTTTGGACATACTTTTGAGGGTTTTAATCTGAGGGGTGGGAGGACCATTTACCATCCCGGGGTGGGGAAGGAATCAGACTCAGGAATCCAACAGACTGCGCTGTGAACACGGCCCCCCTCTGCAGGTCCTTGGATGGGTTCTTTCATTTTTCTGAGCCCTGGTTGTTCTTTTGGTGAGGTGGGGGCAACATACTTCACAGCCCTTGGGGTCCTGTGAGGATTCCCTGGGTGAATTAGCAACTGTAATCTTGCTTTCCATCTCTTCTCTGGCATGTGCCTCAAGTCCCTTCTGGCAGGAAAACCATATCTAATCGCTTGGCCCCTCTCTTCTTGGCTGCCTCGATTTCCAGTCACTCTGTACCCTTAGCCTCGGAGTCACTGGGAGCCTGAGCATCCGCCTGCTGTCCAGCCCCCACCCAAATGTGTAGACAAGGCCTCAAGAGGTAGAATGAGGTAACTCAGTGCCCAGCTTTGCACAATGGCTGGTTTCCTAACCCATTCAGGAACTTAGCCATGACTTGTTAAGTGGGATTTGTGAAGGAAAATGTAAGCAATTCCCAACATCTTAGGGCAGAAAGGGACCTCTGCGGTCACTCTTCTCCATTTTGGGAGATGAGGCCTCAGTAGCAGATTAAGTTTGGATCTGAGAGTAGAACTCAGGGCTGTGCTCACAGGGATCAACCTCTGGGGCCAGGTCCTATTTGACTATGTTAAGGCCAGGATTCTCAACTCATCCATAATGACAGATCTACTTATTTAATGCTTTACTGTTTGTAGAGTCCTGAGATTACCAGCCAACAGAGTGTTAACTGGGGTCTTGTCTTCAAGTTCCTAGGTTCCAAATGTGAGTTGGATTCACTTGTTGATTTTGCACACATTTATTATGAACACTTACTAGGTGCCCAGTCCTTCACTGAGCATTGGCCAATGAAGACGAGTAAGACATGGTGCCAGCCATGAAGGAGCCAATCATCTGCTTGGGGAGATAGGCATACAACAGGGTTCAGGATATTGGGGTAAGCACAATAACAGAAGTATGAGTGGGGCATTTGGAGAGTGCAGAGGAGAAGCCGTCATACATCCTTACAGGGTCAGCCAGTGCTTCTTGGAGTTGGCAATGCTGAGCTCAATTTTCAAGGCAGGGTAAGTTGAGGTTGGTGGCTGTGGGGCTATGCTGGGCAGGTCAGCTATTTCTGGTGAAGGAGACAAACAACATAGCATACTCAGAGAACTAAGCAGCTTCCTGATTTCTGCACAGGAATCCATGGAAGAAGATCTTGAGTGGGAGTTTGTAAAAAGCAAGAAAAGACAATTAGTAGAGAGTGGCCTTTCCCTGAGCAAGGTCTTGAAGGCAGAAGACACACGATTGAATATGGGGTACAGAAAGTGGACTGGAGTGGCAAGGTCTGAGTCAGAAGGTTGGGGTGGAAACTGGTAAAAGGCCTTGAGATGTGCCCCTTTCTCAGATCCTTCCCTGTGGGTTACAGAAGAGCACTATGTCTCCCAAACACGTATTTTCTTTTTTTTTTTTTTTTGCGGTACTGGGGATTGAACCCAGGGGTGTTCTATCTCCACGCTATACCCCCGGCCCTATTTTTTATACTTTATTTTGAAACCGGGTCTCACGAAGTTGTGGAGGGCCTCACTAAGTAGAGAAAGAGAGAGAGACAGGGAGAGAGAGAGAGAGCGAGAGAGAGCGAGAGAGATAGAGAGCTGAGGCTGGCCGCTAACCCGGATCCTCCGGTCTCCGCCTCCCAAAGTACTGGGATTACAAGCGTGCGCCACCAAGCCCGGCTCCAAACACATATTTTCTAAAAAAAAACTTTAGGATGAAGGGAAGCAGGAAGTAGGATAGCAAGAGAAACTAGGCCATCCGTGCACGTGCAGTGTGTGGTTGAGTGTGAGAGTGTTGTCTCCCAGGGTGCAGAATGATGAGCTGTCTGTGGTGAGCAGAGTCCTGTGTGGCCTGATGGTCAATTCAAATGTCACAGTCTTCTCAGTTACCCACTCAGTGCAGGGAGGACATGGCAAATTTGGTACTTCTGGAGTTAGATGTTCTCCTCAGAGGATTCTTTTCTGATACACTTCCTGTTATAATTCAGTTCTTGGTTGTAAACAAAACAACTTAATTAACTGAGGAAGAAAATAAATTGATTGTGAGGATATTTGGTAGCTCTTAATCTATGGGAAGATTTGTGCACCAATCTTGGGCACAGATCAAGGAAGGCCAGGCTCACCCGAGCCTATCCTTGGAACCATGGGTTTAGGATGTTGCTTCTGGTGTCATATTCATGGGCACTACTGCCCCTAGAAACTTGCCATCACAAGAACGACTTCCTGGTAATTGCTCACTGATCCTTGGCTTGGCTGCCTGGACTCAGAATTAACTGCTGCATGGAAGCCTCTGGTTGGCCATGCTCCGGCCCTTACTGTGGATGCCAAGGAGGAAGAGGAACTGTGTTCCTCCTTTGTTCCCTGTCTCCCAACTAATCTGTGTTTTCTTCCCCAGTAGACGAGTGTTTGAAAGTTGAGTAGCCTAATGGCAAATAACTACCATGTTCTTTTTTTTTTTTTTTTGCAGTACTGGAGATTGAACCCAGGGGCGTTCTACCTCCGAGCTACACCCCCGGCCCTATTTTTTATACTTTATTTTGAAACTGGGTCTCACGAAGTTGCGGAGGCCTTACTAAGTAGCTGAGGCTGGCCGTGAACCCGGATTCTCCGGTCTCAGCCTCCCAAGTACTAGGATTATAAGCGTGCGCCACCACACCCGGCTTAAGATTTTGAGTCTTTTTTATTTTTTGCGGTACCAGGGATTGAACCCAGGGGGGTTCTACCTCCGAGCTACACTTCCGGCCTTATTTTTTATCCTTTATTTTGAAACCGGGTCTCATGAAGTTGCAGAGGGCCTCACTAAGTAGCTGAGGCTGGCTGGGAACCCGGATCCTCCGGTCTCTGCCTCCCAAGTACTGGGATTACAAGTGTGCGCCACCACGCTCAGCCTACCATGTTCTTTGGCTTTCTGGCTCCAGCTCTCAAAGGCATTTTGCTATACAAGCTGCCCACGTTTGGTTCCATAGCTATTCTGAGCCTTGAAGGACCAAGGAGTTTTCTTGAGCACCCTGGGAGCAGCTATTTAAAAATTCTTGATTGGTCTTTCTCAATCCTTTCCTGACAACTGGATACCATTTCTCTTTTGTCTTTTTTTTTTTTTTTTGGTACTGGGGATCAAACCCAGAGAATTGCACTTGCAAGGCAAGCACTTTGCCACTGAGCTACATTCGAGCCCTACCATTTCTCTTTGAGTGAAAAGACTTATAGCTGCCTAACTGTAAATGGATTCCCACTTCCTCCGAGAGGTTTCTCTCAACAGCCTCTTCTTGCTTTATGTTGTGTACATCAGAGGCACGGAATCGGGCAGGAGGAGAAGGGCCCACTTAGTGTGACTTTTTCAGCTTTCCCATGCTTTGATAAATTGCATACATCATACTCTCTCATTGATGAGGGATCAAGTTCAAATACTCAGGGCCACGTAGACAATCCTTTCCTTTTTTTTTTTTGCACTTAAGAATCAGGTTTATTAAAGTATAAATGATGAGGGCCGGGCGTGGTGGCGCACGCTTGTAATCCCAGTACTTTGGGAGGCAGAGACCGGAGGATCCGGGTTTGCGGCCAGCCTCAGCTCTCTCTCTCTCTCTCTCTCTCTCTCTCTCTCTCTCTCCTTAGTGAGGCCCTCCGCAACTTTGTGAGACCCAGTTTCAAAATAAAGTATAAAAAATAGGGCCGGGGGCGTAGCACAGATGTAGAATGGCCTTGCGTTCAATCCCCAGTACCGCAAAAAAAAAGTATAAATGATGTATGAAAACTCACATATTTAATGTACACCATTTGATGCATATTTTAGGACATATGCATATAGCCTTGATACATTACCATGACTAAGATAATAGACATATCCATTGCTTCCAAAATTTCCCCTGTGTTCCTCTTCTTCTTTGTGGTAAGGACACTTAATGTGAGATCTGTTTTCTTGATAAGATTTTAAGTGCATAATGCAGTGTTATTGACTATAAGTACTATGCTGAATAGCAGATCCCTAGAACTAATTCATCGTGTATGACTGTAGCTTTATATTCATTGGGCAGCAAGTTCCTGCTTTCCCTCCCCCAGCCCCTGGCAACCACTGTTTCTTTCTTTGCTTCTATAACTTTAACTCTTTTATATATCCTCTATAAATGGAATCATGTAATATTTGTTCTTCTGTGACTGGCTTATTTCATTTAGCATAATATCCTCCAGGGTAATCCATATTTCCAACAATGCCAAGATTTTCTTCTTTTTTAAGGCCAAATAATATTTCATTTTATGTATATACTACATTTTCTTTGTCCGTTTATTTGTTAATGGATATTTGGGTTGTTTCTGTACCTTGCCTATTAATATTGCTGCAATGAACATGGTAATGAAGAGACCTTTTCAAGACCCTGTTTTCAATTATTTTGGATATATATCCATAAGTAGAATTTCAGATTAAAAATAGAAATATCAAGCCAGGAATAGTGGCACATGCCTGTAATCCCAGTACTTGGGAGGCTGAGACAGGAGGATAGCAGGTTTGAGGCCAGTCTCAGCAACTTAGCAAGACCCTGTTTAAAAAAAAAGGGGGGGCTGGGGATATAGCTCAGAGATAGAATGTCCCTGGGTTCAATCCCCATTACCTTCCTTCCAAAATGGAACTAGTGTAGACCGTTGTTTTCCTGATCCTTTGGTAGACTTAATTCATGTTGCCTAGGAACCCATCCAGATGGATTTACATTACAGAATCAGAGGCAACGACTGGGGAAGCTGGATGGAGATGTGGATTTTCATCCTGTTGGGAACTCAAACAAAACTTGTACTGATTTTCTAGAACATGAAAAATTGACTCTGGCTCCAGTATAGGCTGAGAAAAAGGCTAGTTCTCAATGAGTTAGGATCCTAGAACGATACAGGGAGGGGAGAACTGAGACCATTTGTTAAGTTTCTCCTTCTTGCTCCCTGAGTTTTGGCCAATTCATTGCTTCTTAACTCTGCCACTGCAGAATGAAAGAAAGAGGAAGTGAGACTTATTTAATTGCCTTTACATCTTTGAGTTCTCCAGAAAAAGTCTTCGTGGAAATGGCTAAAGATGTGCCAAGTTGAAATGAAATCAATACACAGTTTGTCATCCATATTTTTCTCCTGCTCTCCAAGTTTTCTCCCTCTTCATGTGATCTCTCCATTAAGGCCTAGGAACCTTGCCAAAGGTTTCTGGACCATGGGGGTCTTCAGGAACCCTAGAGACCTGAGGTTTTATCAGCAGAAACGATTGCTGTTCCAGAAACAGATCATTTCTTGAGGGTCCCAAATTTCTCTAACGGTTAGAGTTAAGAATCCTACTTCCTGGATCTTTATGGATTCAAACTTGCCTTATAGGGGATGAGAGAGGAGGGGTAACCTCTTAACAGATCCCAGGGCCAAGCAAGGCTAATCCAGCTGTCTAGAGGGAGCATGACTTTGGTTACAGGAGACATTCCCAGTTACCGAAGACCAGCACTGTAGCTAATTTTCTATCCAAGGCTTATTAGGTTCCGGGGAGCCCCATGTTCAAAGCCCCTTTGCTGTATGTGACTACAATGTCACAGGCAGATGGATCACCCACGAGTGGCTTCAGGACCTGAAGCCCTGCTTTCCCTCCTCTTTCTTCCTCTCTCCTTGTCCCTGGGACAGTGACCCAGAGCCACATTCCTTCATTATCACACTTCCTTCCGCAGCCTGGGCAGGCCCGTCCAGGACACCTATCTGTGTGAAAGCTCTCCAGGCTGGTGGGAATGCTGCTCCCAGAAAGAATCTGACTTCTTTCAGAAGCTTATCTTCTGGCACTTGCTCTTCTAAAGAAAAATGCTTGGCAGGAGGATAAAGATGCACCCTGAGTGTGTGTGAGAGATGGAGCTGGTTATATGCAGATTGAGCCCACGCTGGAGACCAGAGGGAGGATGCAGTGTGTCCCCAAGTCCCTCACCTACAATTTGTGAGCAATAAATGAACACTCAGCGTCAATTGTTGTGGCTGAATCAGCTGAGACTTGGGTGGGGTTACCAGGTAGAATAATGGTCACCCACATTGACCCCCCTAAATAAGGGGGTGCACAGGTGGGGGAAGGAAGAAGAAGTGGAATCGCTGCCACAGGACCAAGGCAGGCATATGAAATGTGGGTGGCACAGGAATTGACTTTATGACTGAATGGAGTTTGAACATTGGTTAAATTAAAAGGATAATTTTTTTAATGCTGAAGAAACAATTTAAAATTTTCCCCTTCTCTTCTTTGGTTTCTTTTATATGACAATTTTGCCAAACTCCCTTAAAGAAAAAAAAAGTCCCTCAAATGGGTACAAGGAGCAGAAAGTAGTTGAGCTGGGCGGGAGGGGCCGTGGCGACAGAGGAGTGGGCAGGGGTGGCCTCGGACATCTGGCCACACTGCTGGCTGCTACCGTGGCCAGTGTGGCCAGATTCCTGCCCACCCATTTGGGAAAGTTGCTCTTTATCTTCATTTTTTTTGCTTTGGCTTTTACCGGCATTTTCTTTTTTAAGTGTGTCCAACCAAATTGGTACATCTGAGGCTTGGGAAGACGGGTGGGAGCCATACCGTTACCCTGCCTACTGGATCCTGGGATTTCTGCTCCCTGTCCTGCTCTGTTTTCTGTCCCCAGCTCACCCTGCCTCTATGGTGTGTGTGTAACTCTGCCCGTATGTTTTGGTATTAGGGTGGGAGTACTTTGTGAAAGGCAGAGCAAATCTATTGAGAGGAAGGAACACCTTTTTTTCACACCAATATCATTAGCTGTTCAGACCCTCATACTTTCTCCATTTCATAGATACAGAACACCGAGTTAAGGGGAGAGAAAGTAAATTGTGTGGCGGCTTTAATGAACCAGTAATGAGTGTGGCTTTTTAATTCTTGTTTAGTTTTTTGAACACTTCCTTTTCTTACCCAATTTTAGCTACCGAGGAGAAAGTTGAATCAAAGAATTTGACAGTTGGGGGATCCTTAAAGAATATTGGCATACAGGGGTCTCCAAATAGTTACTTTGGGAATCCCTCTAAGAAGATGCCCAGTCTACTTCAATCGGAATGGTTCTGTGCTTAATGATTTCTTATCTTGAGCCTTGACAAGTTGGGAACCCCTCTGATGTCTTTCACACACTTTCAGTGTTGAATAGATGGGTAAAGTGAGTCAGGCAATCAAGGGAAAAGGAAACAAGGCTTCAATCAAGAGCTCTACCTACGGAGCCAGGTGCAGTGGCACATGCCTGTAATCCCAGTACTTGGGAGGCTAAGAAAGAGGATCACAGGTTCGAGGCCAACCTCAGCAACTTAGCAAGGACTTCCACAATTTAGTGAAATCCTGTTTCAAAATAAAAAAATAAAGTAGGGCTGGGGGTGTAGGTCAGAGGAAGAATGCTCCTGGGTTCAATCCCTAATACCACCGAAAAATAAAAAAAGGAGGCTCTACTCACTTGCAATCTGTCCATTACTTAAAAAAATTACTCAAATTAAAACCCTAATATTTTAATATTTAGGTGACATTTGTCAAGACAATAATTGGAGATGCTTTATATAATCTTGGGGGAACCATTTGAAGTTTTTATTAAAAATGTTTTTTTTGGGGGGAAAAGGATAAGAGAAGATTGTTGTCACTGTTAATGAGCCCAACATGGAGTAAACTTCATTTTCTATGTTAAGAATATAAATAGTGGTGACATAGTAGTAGGAGTTAAGGTCTAAATGTTGGATACCAAAGTTAGAGCTACTGATTAAACTTCTTGGTTAGGAACAAGGGATTATTTTGGGGTGCTGAAAATAATAGAGTCTGGGAAGACAAACTGGTGGATGAAGAGCTGGGCCATCACCTGGTGATAAATTTCCACCATCATTACTCCTCTGCTGGAGATACCTTGCTTGTAGCAATCCTAAACTGAACGATCTCACTTGGTCTCCATGAAGCTGGGTAGCCACAACTGAATCAAAACGAAGCAGAAAACTCAATTTAAAGCTTATCTATAGCCGGGTGTGGTGGCGCACGCTTGTAATCCCAGTACTTGGGGGGCTGAGACCAGAGGATCCGGGTTCGCGGCCAGCCTCAGCTACTTAGTGAGGCCCTTTGCAACTTAGTGAGACCCTGTTTCAAAATAAAGAATAAAAAACAGGGCTGGGGGTATAGCCCGGAGGTAGAATGCCCCTAGGTTCAATCCCCAGTACCACAAAAAAAGCTTATCTATGTAAATTGTGCAGTGAAATCTGTTCTCAACATATCCTAATATCTTGCTTTACCCAAATACTCCTTTCCTCAGTGATAGTCTGAAATAACAATTCAGAATCCTTTAAATTTTATACCTTCCAAGAGTGAAATCACCATTCTGCTAGTCTATTGCATCTATTTGTGCTCCCTTTCAATAATTCTTAGTCTGCTGGTATTGCTATGACAGTGTACACAGATACAGTGTACAATTTATAATGAACAAAAATTTATTGGCTTACATGTCCAGAGGCTGGGAAGTCTAATATCAAGGCATCTAGTGAGGAACTTCTTGCTGCTGCCTAACATGGCGGGAAAGTTGTATTATGGTAAAGGGAAAAGAGAAGGTGTGTGTGTGTGTGTGTGTGTATGTGTGTGTGTGTGTGTGTGTGTGTGTGTGAGAGAGAGAGAGAGAGAGAGAGAGAAAGAGAGAGAGAGAGAGAGAGCAAGAGCGTGAGGTCTGAATTCTCCCTTTTGTAAGGAACTCACTCTAACAATAGCATTGGTGGCCTAACCACCTCTCAATACTCTCCAAATACTGTTAAAATGGCAGTTAAATTTCAACATGAGTTTTGGAGGGCACAGACATTCAAAGCATAGCAAATTCCTTCACCTGTTCAAAAATTATAGGATATAGGGCTATTTTGATCATAGAATTTGGAGGAACTGTGCAGATCAACTAGTTCAGTACCTGCACACTGTTTCCGCAGCTGAGAGAGAACATGCAGGTGAGGGAGTGAGACTACGAGAGAGTTAGGGTAAGGGAGTGGTGCTAGTCCCCCAGCCCTACTTCAACCAGAGAGGCTCCTATGTGGTTGACCATCCATCTCGCAGTTGCCTGGCAGAGCTTTACAAACCCCAGTCTCTGATAAGAATAGACCTTACTATGGTTGTCATGGTTTTCCAGTTTTTCATTTAGCAACAGAATTGTTTTTTTCTTCACAATATCTTCGGATTATATATACATATATGCATTATATATATCGTATATGGTATATATGATAAAATATATGTGATAAATAAATATAGAAAATAGATGAAATCAGAATGGATCTGATAGAGTAAAGGGTGTTTGTGTGGACCAGCTGGACTTCTGTTATAGTTTGGATCTTGAATGTCCCCCAAAGGTTTGGTCCCCAGTTTGTGGTACTATTGGGAGGTGGAGAAACCTGTAGGAAGTGGAGCCTAGTGGAAGGAAGTTAGGTCATTAGGGATGTGCCTTTGAAGGGGATGTCGGGACTCTCGCCCCTCCTCTCTCTCTCTTTACTTCCTGGCTACCATGAAGTGAACAGCCTCCTCCTCCATATTCTCCCACCCTGATGTACTGTGCCATCACAGGCCCAAAGGCAGCATGGCCAGGTGACCTTGGACCGAAACCTCTGAAACTGTGAGTCATACATCTTTTCCTTTATTAAGTTATCTCAGTTGTTTGTTATAATAGAAAGCTAGCACTGCTTCTCTTGGTCTTCCTAGATACTCTCATGTGACTTTAGGATTTCAGGGACACAGCATGGAAACCACTACTCTAGATGACAGATCTGTATATAAGGAGTTATGTGTAAGTGGAGTCTTTGCAGATGGAATGCCATCTCATCTGTCCAAGGGCAGAAAAACTGTAAACAGACCACATGAAAGAAGTCTTCTAGGGAGACTGCGAAGTCATATTTCTTTTTTTTTCCTTTTTCTTTTTTTGCGGTACTGGGGATTGAAGCCAGGGGCATTCTACCTCTGAGTTCTACCCTCAGCCCTGTTTTTCATTCTTTATTTTGAAACAGGGTCTCACTAAGTTGTGGAGGATCTCACTAAGTAGCTGAGACTGGCCGAGAACCCGGATCCTCCTGTCTCTGCCTCCCAAGTATTGGGAGTACAAGAGTGCGCCACCATGCCCCGCTTGTGAAGTCATATTTCTAACTGAGGAGCATACCTGCAGCCCCTTGAGAAGCGAGGGAGCAGACAGGGTAGGCTGTTTATTTTTTTTTATTTTTTTTTTTTTTGCGGTACCGGGGATTGAACGCAGGGGCGTTCTACCTCCGCGCTACGCCCCTGGCCCTATTTTTTATACTTTATTTTGAAACCGGGTCTCATGAAGTTGCGGAGGGCCTCACTAAGGAGAGAGAGAGAGAGAGAGAGAGAGAGAGAGAGAGAGACAGGGAGAGAGAGAGCGAGAGAGCTGAGGCTGGCCGCGAACCCGGATCCTCCGGTCTCCGCCTCCCAAAGTACTGGGAGTACAAGCGTGCGCCACCACGCCTGGCTGGTAGGCTGTTTAAGGCCATCAGATGATAGGGACTGGCCTGTGATGAAGCCCATCGTGACAGGGGGTAAGCATGCCAATGGAAAGACAAAGAAGCCAAGCTTGACGCAGCCCAGGCACAAACTCCAGCAAACCCCAAGAAAGGTGTCCGGGTTTATGTGTGGTCAGCCTCAGAAGTCTATTTTTGAGCACTAAGCCCACTGATCTCATTTTACCACTGACTCTTGCTCGAGCTCCCTCCATTTTCCCCATGATGCACACATCCTGCAGGCAGGCCACATGTGCCTGCACGGCACGTCTTGATTTCTGGGGCCACCCAGTTGGGCTGGCCTTCTCGTCCTTGCTGGCTGTTCTGTGTGGATGTTGAAATCAGGATTCCCTGAGTGACCCAAGCTCAGGTGTGGGGAAGATTCACGAGAAAGTGGTAGCATGCCCTAAGGAGGAGGCTGAAGAAAGCATTTGCTTTTAGCTGGGAACTAGGAATGAGTAATGAGACATTTAACGTTTTCATCCAACTCGAAGACTTTCTTAATTCCAACTACCTATGGAGGCTTCTTGGATAATCTAGGGATTTTCACTCTAGGGAAATCCTTGAACACCTTTCAGTGGTCGCATCTGCACGATGGACTACTGGAAAAGCAACTACCTTGGTAAGATGCTATTTCAAGCTCACCCCTGAGCCATCTGCTTTCTTGAGTGGCCTATCACATTGTAATTCCTATGTGACCTTTTAGATGTTTGGTTGGGGGCAGGGACAAAGATTGTGGTTTAAGAAAAGACTTTTCCTCTGTGGGAAACCAAAGGGCTTATGACGTAATGATCCTTGGCCTCTTTAGCACAGTTAATTAATTCTAACGACAAATATTTACTGTGCTTGGAACATGCCAAGCAATACCCTCACTGATTGAGATAATCTAATATGGTAAGGAAGGGCGAGTTTGAAAAGTGAATAATTTAAAAATGTAGTTAGTGACCTATGGTTTTGGAAGGACAACGACAGGCATTGTTCTTGCTTTGAAAACCGGTCTTGCTCACAGTGGGGGCAGGGAGGCAGGTCTGGCCCTTGGCCAGCGTGTCATCCTCCTAATAGGCTCCCCTGTTTTCTGGGTGGGCCTGCGCCCTTTGTTATGGAGTTGTCTCTGAATCTAGACTCTCTGTGTGCTGTCCTCAGAGAACTGCACCCAGGGGCTCTTCTGTGGGCCGCCTAGTGGAAGCCCTCAGGCCTAATTTGTTCCGCTTCCTTTCAGTCCTTCAGCACTAATTCAGTTGTTTGTCTTCGGGGAGGGGGGAGGGACAATAAAAAAACTTCTCATAATTGTCTTATTTCCTGGAATTTGACATGAAAGTTGCCATTGTTTTAGTTAGTGGCCTCCAAAGGAATAAACCATTTGGGCCACTACAAGAACAATAGCCAACGGTTCTCAGCAGCGTGGTTTCAAGCGGTTTGACTTTTGAGTCTGGGTGTCCGCTTTGTTAGAATTGAATGTGCACTGAATTTGAGGCGGGGGTAAGAGGGATGGTATTTATTTTTAAACTCCTTTGACTGTAATGAAAACCAGCTGCCTCTCCAACAAGTGCGTTACTTTTCCCATAGAAAGCCTCGTCGTCAAACCAAAGTGACCGGGTTTCGTGTGTTTTCATTAATCTAACCTAGTTGTATTTTACCCTTTATCTTTCCGTGCTCCAGTCCTCGATCATGGATGATCAATGCCTTCTCTTCTTCTGTACTTGTGGTACCCATTAGCACATGTAGTTGGCAGAGGACAGATGTGGGGCCTCTCCTATCCTCATTCATGAGGGTGGGCATGGGGCACTCCCTTCTGAGATGGGTGGCTCCATTCGATTTGAGTCTGAGCATGAGACCTGACTTTTCTGCCTGCTGCATACAACTCCAACTCCAGGTCCAGCCTGGGTGTGTTATTTTGGCTGCCAGGACAGCAGTTCTTCTTTTGTGCCATCTTGTGAGGGCATTTCCAGTCACCTTTTCTTCAGGGCAGTAGAGCTGAATTAATATCCTTCCTTGAGGCCTGGGGTGTGGCTCAGAGGTGGAGTGCTTGCCTAGCATATGTAAGGCCCTGGGTTCCATCTGCAGCACTGCAGAAAAAAAATCCTTCTTTAAGTGTATAGGCTGGCGAGTAGGGGGACTGGGGGGAAGGTGGGGCAGGAAACGCAGCTGAGTGGAGAGCGGGCCCGCAGATAGTGTGGCGCGGGCCACCTCCATTGGTGTGGCCACAGGAGAATGCCCATGAGTGATTTACTAGGTGTTTTGTTCACCTCGCACAGAAGGTGCAGAGAGACGGTGGAATGTTCTTTTCTGTAACACAATGCTTTTGGCAGGGACATTTCTCAGTTATTAAAAGTGGGGCAATGAGGTGAGCTATAAATGCAAACCTCCATGGAGGAAAATCCAGAAGAAATAAGTAAGGACAAGAAGAAAAAATTAAAAGTAGGTGAAAAGAAGAACCAAGAAATCTTGAGATTGGATGGGAGGGGTGAGTTCTGAAAAGGTGAGCCGAACATCAGTAACAGAGTCAAGAAGAGTCTATACAGGCTTGACCCCTCCCCCCCTTTAGAGGGAAGGGTCGGTAGGGAGATTGAATTCCAAGGTCAGTGGAAGAAAAAGCCGGAACAAGAAACAGGAGCTCAGGGATGTTTAGGTCATCGGACACCCCTGAAACTGTGGGTAATGTGCATTTCAGAAAGATTTGGGCAAATTTCCGCAGAACCAATTCAGAGAACATGATACGGTGTGCCTTGACTCTTTATGGAGGGACAGACTCTCTACAAGCAGAGAAATACTCACAGCTGAGTCTTTACGACTATATCCGGTTTCCATGTAGTTCTATTTCTTTTCTGGTTCCCATAACATTTGTCTGTGTTCTAATATATTTAGCCCTTGATTCTGTTCAGCATAAGGAATTGTTTCTGTTATATGTTCAATTCTTATGAGTGCATTTTCTCATTCCTCACAAGACTGTAAAATTCTTAGGGACAAAGAGAGTGCCTTGTATTGCTTTTGTATTACTCAGTCTTGCAGGGTGGTGTGTGAATGGTAGGTGTATAGGGACATGGACAAAGGATGACTTCATAGGAGAAAACGTCTCCCCTCCCCTCCCCTCCCCCCCCCTCCCTCTCTTCCTTTCTCTTTCCTTCTCCTCTATGCCCAGGATCAGTCTAGACAAGTCCTCAGTAACTTGTCTGGATGACACCTCCCTGCATGATGACTGCCAAATGATACCTTAGGTCCAGATAAGGGTGGTGCAGGGGACAGACTCAGGCGAGTTATTCACCTACTCTGTGGATATTGACAGAGCATCTAATACGACATGGTTCTAGCTGATGTCTTGGGTTGTTTCGCCTCTTTTATCCAGGTAGAATCTACTTCTTGTCAGGATCAGACCTTGTACTGAGTTAAGAAAAAACAGAATCCAATTCCACCTTAGTGTCAATGCAAGGTGAGTGCCTTTTAAATAGACTTTTTAGAGCAATTTTAGGCTTACAGTAAAATTGAGAAAAGGCACAGAGATTTCCCACATCCCCCCTCTTCTCTCCATGCATAGCCTCCCCATTAACATAACACCCCCCACCAGAGTGGTACATTTCTTACAACAGATGTATCTACATTCCCATCTCATTATCACCCAAGTCCATAGTTTACATTAGGTTCTAATGTAGCACAGTACATTCCATGGGTTTAGATAAATGTATAATGATATGAATCCACCGTTACAGTATCACAAATAATAGTTGCACTGACCTAAGAATCCTTTGTGCTCCACCTATTCATCCCTTCCTCTCCCTAACCCTGGAAACCACTGATCTTTTTACTGTAACATAATTTTGCTTTTTCCAGAATGTCATAGAGTTGGAATCATACAGTAGGTAACTTTTTCAGGTTGGCTTCCTTCACTTAGTTATATACATTTAAGGTCCCTCCATGTCTTGTCATGGCTTGATAGCTCATTTTGTTTTAGTGCAGAATACTATTCCCCTCTCTGGATGCACCACAGATTCTTTATCCATTCACCTATTGAGGAATATCTTGGTTGCTTCCAGGTTTAGGCGATTATCAGTAAAGCTGGTATAAAATCTGTGTGCAGAGCCGGGCGTGGTGGTGCACGCTTGTAATCCCAGTACTTTGGGAGGTGGAGACCGGAGGATCCAGGTTCGCGGCCAGCCTCAGCTCTCTCTCTCTCTCCCTGTCTCTCTCTATCTCTCTCTCTCTCTCTCCCTCTCTCTCTCTCTCTCTCTCTCTCTCTCTACCTATTGAGGCCCTCCGCAACTTCGTGAGACCCGGTTTCAAAATAAAGTATAAAAAATAGGGCTGGGGATGTAGCGCGGAGGTAGAACGCCCCTGGGTTCAATCCCGGGTACCGCAAAAAAAAAAAAAAATCTGTGTGCAGGTTTCTGTATGGACATAAGTTTTCAACTCATTTCAATCCAAATACCAAGGAGTATAATTGCTGTATGGTATGGTAAAAATATGTTTAGCTTTTTAAAGAAAATGCCAGACTGCCTTCTAAAGTGACTATAACTATTCTTCCTTCCCACCTGCAATGAATGAGACTCCCCATTGCTTCACATCCTCATTAGCACTTGGTGTTCTTTTTGCCCTTTTAATAGGTGTATAGTGGTATCTCATTGTTCTCATTTGCAGTTCTAATTTACAGGGAACTGAAAATCAGAACAGTGTGGTTTGACACGACATTGATCATCTTTTCATATACTTGTTTGCCATCTGCTTATATTTTTTGGTGAGGGGTTTAGGTTTATGACCCATTTTTAAATTGGGTTGTTATAGTCTTCTTGTTGACTTTTAAGAATCCTTTGTGTATTTTGGATAACAGTCCCATATCAGATGTGTCTTTTAGAAACATTTTCTCTGTGGCTTGTTTTCTCATTCTCTTGACAATGTCTTTTGCAATTTTAATGAAGTCCAGCTGATCACTTATTTCTGTCATAGATCATGCCTTTGATGTTGTACTTAAAAAGCCATTGCCAAATCCAAGGTCATCCAGGTTTTCTGCTATGATATCTTTGAGGAGTTTTATAGTTTTGCATTTGGTTGGTACACTTTGAAAACTTCCTATGGCTTCTGAAACTCTCTACTCATTGTTCCAACGTTCCCTTCTTCCAGACTCCTCTTCCATGCCCATCTCATCTAAGGGAAAAACACAAATCGCATCACAGTTCCCAACACATGTAAATTCTTGTGTACAACAGATGTAAAAGGAAAATATTTAAGTCCACTGGAAGGTCATGGGAGACCCAGGCCAGCAGACCCGTCCTATCTTCTTGATTGCTTTTTTTTCCCCAGAGATGAATACCTTCTCTTGAATGTGCTCAGCTTTTCTATATCACTGTGCCTGCTAACCACCTCCCTTCCTCCCCTCCCCACCTTCTCTACCCCTAACCTTACTCTTGGCTTCCTTCCTATTCGGTCTGAGTCAAGAGTAAACTGAGATAGAACTGTCTTTTGAAACGTTTTGGTCAAGACTTCTTGTCCAGTACTTCTAAAATTTGATAAATTTCTGAAAATGACCACTGCTGAGCTGAGTGGTATATTATGTTCCAGTGAAAAATTGTGAAGAAGCTGAGAACGAGTGTTCCATGAAAGTATTCCACCTACACTAAGGTTGTGCCTCAGTGACCTCAGAGTCATCTTGGTCAGTTTGTGTCTACAAACAGAATGCCGGTTGCTTTCAAAATTTTGTTCTGACTTTGTAAATTGTAGAAAATTTGGCTTTCACTCCCAATTGCCTTTGTTTTGGGCTTTGCTTTTGCTATGTGCTATGATTTAAACATTTTCTTTTTAGGATTCCTAAGAATGAACTTTGGCTGTTTATGTATCATGACTCCGAGGAATCAGAAACCTATTATTGCAATCATAGAAATCTTCTGAAGAATGGGATATTCATATTCTTTTTTTTTTTTGTGGTACCGGGGATTGAACCCAGGGGCGTTCTACCTCCGTGCTACACCCCCGGCCCCATTTTTTTATAATTTATTTTGAAACCGGTCTCACGAAGTTGTGGAGGGCCTCACTAATTTTGAAACCGGGTCTCCACCTCCCAAGTACTGGGATTACAAGCGTGCGCTACCACCCCCGACCACGGGATATTCATATTCTTGAAGCACATTTGGAGATCTGATGAAAACCACTGGCTCTCTCATCCCAAAGGTGGTTATGGCAGAAGCTGCTGCAGCTCAGACTAAAGGATGGGGTTGAAGAGGAATTATAGTGTCAGTGCTGAAGGTAGTGCTTTGGGGTCTTAAATCAGGAGGTCTTTGGGCTGAGATGGCACCAGTACCTTGGGTTCCTATGTAAGCAAACTGGAGCCCAAAGCAAACAGTAATCTGTAACTTAAACTTTACCAATCTGAAACTGCCACTAACCTCAACCAGGGACTTTTCCACCAGAACATAAGGCAATGCCTAGCTGTAGCCAGTGAAGTAATTTCTTTACTTCCACATTTAACCTATAAAAGCCATGCTGCTAACAGAGTGCTCAGAACTTCTTCTGCGTGATGCATGAATGGTTCTCTGCTCAGATAAATTCTGCTACATGTAATTTGTCTACAGTTTTTCTTTTAACAGGGAAAATGCTTCTTCTTCCAGCAAGCTATATAGGGAAGGAAAATTAATAAAATTGTCAAGTATTATTAAAAAATAAAGTGCATGTGATTAAGTTCTAAGCAGATAGACAAACCTAGACATGAACTACCATGGTTTGGATAAGTGTTCCCTGAAGGCCCGTGTGTTAGGCTTGGCTCCCAGCCTCTGGCACCTTGAGGAGGTGGGGCCTAGTGGGAGGAAGTTAGGTTTTTGGGGGTGTGTCCTTGGAAGGGATATTGGGACCCTGGCCCCTACTTCTCTCTTTTGCTTCCTGGCCACCACGAAGTGGGCAGGTTCCTCCACCGCGTGCTCCCACCATGATGTGTGCCTCATCACAGGCTCAAAAGCAATGGGCAAACTGACCATGGGCTGAAACCCCCCAAACAGGGAGCCCAGGTGAACCTTTCCTCTTCTTTTTTATTGCAGTGCGGTCATTCAAATCCAGAGCTAGGCAAGCACTCTGTCACTGAGCTACCTGCCCAGCCCTGAACCTTTCCTATTTTCTTTTTTTGGTAATGGGGATTGAACCCAGGGTCATTCTACTTCTGAACTATACCCCCAGCCCTTTTTGTTTTTTGTTTTGAAACAGGGTCTTGCTAGGTTGCTGAGAGTCTTGCTAAGTTGCTGAGGTTGGTCACGAACCTGCAGTCCTCTTGTCTCAAGTACTGGGATTACAGGTGTGCACCACCACAACTGGCTTTTCCTATTTTTAAGTTGATTTATCTCAGGTATTTGTTACAGTAATGGGAAGGTGACAAACACAAGGAGAGATAGGAAATATAGCTTAATGGAAGTTGCTCCACAGTAAGATTAGAGCAGGTAGAAGAGTCATCCCCTGGGAGTAGAGGAAAGGGCACAGGGCAGAGAGTGTCAGGTCTTCCAGACTGGCCTCTCTGGTCAGCCAGAACACAGTTTCCATCATCATCACCAGGGAGCTTAACACTTTACCTCAGAGATTCTGATCCAGTGGGTTGGATTAGTGCCAAGAAATGTGTTTTCAAGTCCCTTCCCCCCATTCTCAGGTGAGGCCGATTAACATCCAGATTCATGAAGTCATTCGCTGGGGGGGTCTGCAAACTATAGCCCCTGGGCCAAATCCAGCCAGGGCCTGTTTATTTTACAGCTTATAGCAAAGAATGTTTTCTATGTCTTAAAAGCATTGTAAATAAAGTGAAACAAGCAAACAAAATGCAAAAATAAATAAATAAAGAATATGGGACAAAGAGTGGTCTGCAGAACCTAAAATATTTACTACCTGACTCTTTATGGAAAAAGTCTGCCTATGCCTGGCTTAGGTGGGGAATAAATAAATCAATAAGGTTTTACAATTGGTGAAGAGGTAGTGAAGGCTGCGAGATTTCTTCAAAGTCACCGTCAGGGAACACTTGCTCTGAGTATGGATGTACTGTCACCTTTTAAATGCCTGCTGTGCCTCGGATGCTGTTAGGTGCCTGATATTCCCATCTGCACATTGAGGTTCCAGATAAGGCAAACATCAAATGGTCTGCCCACTGAAAGGGGTACTTAAAACTATTTCAGCTCATTCTTTGTTTAGCTAGGGAAGGGGAAACGATTCAGGACTTAGAAATTCAGGAAAAAAAATTCCCAGTAACACAAATATAAGGCACATACGCAGGCATGTGTTGTACTGAGATAAGGGTATAACTATACCTTTGAAAAATGGTTTAGCAAATGCTCTCACCTCCTGGTTTACAGCCCTGGACAATAGGGAGAGGGGGAAGGATCAGATCCCAGAACTCTCTTGAAAAGGAAGGGTCTAGCCCCCCCCAATCCTCCCAATAGACTGGTCGCTCAGACTCAAGACAAAGGCTGTGGCTTGCAAGCCAGGCTGGGTTTTGCATGGTGTGTGCCCTTGCACCTAACTCTCCTGCCCAGGGATTGTGTTTTGGGGAGCAATGGCTTAGAGTAGACTGTCATAAAAGATCTGCAATGTTGGTGCCCATGTGTCATCCCCCAGCTAATGCCAATAGCGAAATCCATCCTGGCTTCAAGGGCAAGCCCTGAGTGTTAACTGTGGGGGGCGTTAGCAGAAGCAACATCTTGTGAAAGCCATTTGGTTGAGGATAGGATGCCACTGGATTGAGTCAACCTGGTCAGCTCACAAACACATGAACTTGAAGGGAGAGACACTAGTCTTTCTGCTGAAATGTCACGTAGCTTAGAGGATTTACTAAAAAACCCAAAGCACTAAGTTTGTATAAATTGGGTCAGACAATTCATTCAACTTCTTCCTGTACAAATATGGAAATGGAGGCATAGAGAAGCAAAATAACTTGCCTGAGTCACACACTGGCTTGGGGAGTCAGATTCTAAACCCAGTCCAGAGTGGTTCCAAGCCTGCTCGCTTTCCTCATGGCCCAACCATCCCCTGAAGAGCCGTAGGCTATTAACCATTTTCAAATGAGAAAGCCGAGACTCAGAGAAGTGAAACAACTGTTCAAGGTTGTTCGGCTGATTACCAGAATTCCTGCAGACCTGCTTCCAGATTAGGGAGACCTGAGCTGCTATGCACTTCTAAGAACTTATCAAAGGAAGTGAGAATGTCAAATGGAGTGAGTTGAAACCCTAGGGACAAAGGAGCATTGAGGGAAAAGGGAGCTTTGCAGAGTGAGAACATTTTATTTCTCTTAATGACCTGCCAGTTGATGTCCTCTTTGAAAGGGCTTTTGGGAGGCAGGAAGGTCTGAGCCGCCTTTGGCGGTTTGGCCCAGAGATCACCTATTTATTTACTTAGCTCTTTAAACATTAACTTGGCCAGTTTGCAGCAATCCTCCCAAAGTTTGGAGTTCATGGACATAGGCCAGGTGTAGGAAAAGTCCTCTCCACCTAGCTCAACACCGCAAGAGAGCAAGAGTTAATCCTCAGCCACTGTGCACATCTGTGAGCTGGTTACCCTGATCCCTCAGGTAGCTCAAGTATAAATGGCAATAAGATGCCCATGGAGGGACTCAAAACCAACCCAATCTTGGGTTCCTGTCCCAGTGCGTTGAGCAGCTGCCACTATCTGAGAGAAGAGTCTAAAGCCCAAGGTCTTAGTAAATCAGAGTCAGTTTTCAGAGAACTGAAGGTATATCCCAGGCTTTCTTACCTGTGCAGCTTCCTGATGTATATCATAGAGATGTATCACAATTCAGTTTCTAAAGATGGTATAGTAAAATGCCTGGCTTAAAGATGGACTAATTCTGGAGAAGTTGCCAAATGTGCTTTGATGATGGTTAAGGGTAGGATCTAATTAATCATCTCTCTGGGGTACTTTGGGTGAGACTCTTCCTGGAGGTTAGTATGGATTGGATGACCTGTATATTGTATTTAGTTTTTGGTACTGGGGATTGAGCCCAGCAGCATTCTACCTCTGAGCTATACACCCAGATCTTTTTTTTTTTTTTTTTAAATTTTGAAACAGGATCTCACTAAGTTGCAGAGGGCCTTGCTAAGTTGCTGGGGCTGACCTTGGACCTGTGATCCTCCTGTCTCAGCCTCCCAAGTATTGGGATTACAGGTACGTGCCATCACACCTGGCTCATATTTATTTAATGAAACTCAGCTTTGATGACCTCTTTATCTCTTGTCTTTGGGAGCTGACAGTTTTGCCTATAAGAGCTATGTGAAATGAAGAGTCACAGACATGTGACATGAACTGAGTTACTATGGGGGCTACCTACATGGGGACAGTCAGGCTGGGATCTGGTCCTCGAGTTAGACAGTTGACCTTATTTCCAGCTCCATCTCTTAGGAGATACAAATCTGGGTGAGAATATAGTTGGAACAGACAAACAGCCTGGGCCCAGCTTGTTCACCCATGAATGGATAATTATTTTTTACAGGCTCACTGGTGAAATCTTCAAAGAAGGTTAGCGCTATGAAGAGGCCTTAAAGAATTTCTTATTCAATGCTCTTGTTTTTTTTTTTTTTTTTTTTTGCGGTACCAGGGATTGAACCCAGGGGCATTCTACCTCTGAGCTACACCCCCAGCCCTATTTTTTTTATTCTTTATTTTGAAACAGGGACTCACTAAGTTGCAGAAGGCTTCACTAAGTAGCTGAGGCTGGCAATGAACCTGTGATCCTCCTGTCTTAGCCTCCCAAGTACAAGGATTACAAGCGTGTGCCACCATGCCCGTCTATTGCTCTTGTTTTTAAGAGAAGCAGAGAAGGTTCAGGAAAGAGATGTGAGTGATTAACTCAAGGCCCACACAGAATGGTCAGTCACATGGAACCTTCAGTTTCTTAGGCCAGTTGGTTTATGACCTGATACACGGTGCCCTACTATATCCCCAAACAGTCACTTCATATTTAAAATCCATAGTCCATAGCAAAAGGAGACTAATATGCTAAAAAAAATTTTGTCCAGCATCTCTTTGGCATGATGATGAACAAGACTGAGAAGGCCCCACCTTCCTGCATGATGCTCATAGAACCATATATTTGCAGAGAACAGAGGTGGACTTAGTTCTCTTGCTCTTTCTCTCTTTCTAGTTGGTGAGAACAGATACATAGAAAAGGAATTGTTAGAGAGGTGGAGAGAGAGGAAGGGGTGGAGGAGAGAGAACGGGGTATAAAAGAAGGGAGAGGGAGAGAATAACTCCCCAAGGATGTTCTCAGAGGGAAATATTTGGCTATGCCTTTTCTTCCTTTTTTTAAAAAAAAAATTAGTTGTGGCTAGCAGAACAGTATCAAACTCCTTTAGCTGTCTCAAATGCAGACTTTTCTACTTTCTGGCAAATTTGGGTTGCCATGGTGAGAGAGTGGCCTGGGACAAGTCAAATGTAAAACACTGGGAACAACACCCCGACCCAGGGCAATGTATAGAAGAGTTAATTAGAAGGACCTGCCATGTGTTTTCCATTCCGTGCAACCGGTTCGATTGCTTTATGATTTATCACCTGTTTTTCTAAGTAAAGCATTAGCCTTCATTCTCAGCTCTCCTCTCTTGAATGTGTTAAGAATGGTTGGGGGCAGAAGAGGCAGGAGAAGTAGACTAAATGGGCAAATTTTCTGTTGTTCCTTTAGAAACCTTTCTTAGGCCCATCCTGCAGTCCCCTGTATCTGCCACCCCATTTCCACTACTAAGCCAGTGCCACCCACCCAAGTTCCTCTCTCTTTGGGATCATTAGAACTAACTTGTAAAAGTTTGTTCTGATGTCCACAACAGAACATTCCACACTGTTACTTGATACTTGAGAGTTTACGAAGCACCTTCTCATTTTATTCCATCTTTACAATAACTTTGAGCAGTAGAGCCGGCTGGAGTTATCGTTAACTATTTCTTGTTTGCAAGAATCGAGAGGGAGGTGAAGGGAGAGATAATGGTTTGCCGCTGCCACTGTCATAGATAGGGTTCAAGCCTGAGCCTTCTGAATTCAAGTCCATGGCTCAGCAGTCCTGCTCACAATTTCATGTGTTGCCAGCGATTTGGGAACACCGAAGCCACAGTGGGACGAGTATCTAACCATAAATCAGAAAAAAGGAGAAGGCTGTTTCTCTCTGGCCTCAATCTTCTCAACTGTTAAAAAAAAAGTAAGAGAGTTTAATGTACAGCATGGTGACTACTATTAATATAGAAATTTGCTAAGAAGGTAGATTGTTTTTTTCATCCCTCCATTCCCACACACATGAAAGAATTTGGTAACTATAGGAGGTGATGGGTGTTAATTAACTTGATCATATAAATATTTCCCCAGAGTGTACAGATATAAAAATATCAAGTTGTATACCTTAAATATATAAAATTCCTATTTATCAACTATACCTCAATAAAGCTGGGGAAAAAAAGAGTTTACATCTTAGGTCCTAACATTCTATATTAAATAGTTTCATGATAGGAAAATACTGACTGAGGCTGAGTCCCTGAGAGGTGATTGAGGATAGTTCTTTTTTTTGTGGTACTGGGGATTGAACCCAGGGGCATTCTACCTCCGAACTACACCCCCAGCCCTATTTTTTTTTTATTCTTTATTTGGAAACAGGGTCTCACTATGTTGCAGAGGGCCTAAGTAGCTGAGGCTGGCTGCAAACCTGCCATCCTCCTGTCTCAGCCTCCCAAGTACTGGGATTACAAGTGTGGGCCACCACGCCCAGCAGGATAGTTCTTGATATGGTCTAATTGTTGGTGTTCCCCCTCCTCCCAATTCTTATCTTGGAATCTAATACCCAGTGTGATAGTATTAAGAGGTAAGGGTTTGGGGGAAGTGATTAAGTCATGAGGACTCCACCCTCATAGATGGGATTAGTGCCCTTGTAAAAGAGTTTGAAGGGATCTTGCCCTTCCGCACTGTGAGGAGACAGCTAGAAGACACCATCATGAAGCAGAGAACAAACCCTCACCAGGCACCTAATCGCTGGTGCCTTGACCTTGAACTTCCCAGCCTCCAGAACTGTTAGCAATAAATTTATGTTGTTTATAAGTTTCCAAGTTCAAGATATTTTGTTAGAGTAGCCTGAACATACTAAGATGGTTCTCTAAGATGACATATTTTATTTTATACAGTAATGTGTTTATTTAGAAAAGTTACTATTTATTCCTGGGCATACATGGTCAATCTTAACATTAGCTTTGCTGCTAACAGTTCTAAAGAAGAACCAGTTGCTTAAGGTGGGAAAAATGAATGATAGTGGAGTCACTCAAGATGCAGGTGTTTGGTCCGCTTTTCAGATCTCGAATTTCAGTGGTTCACCCAGAGTTGTTCAAACAGGATGATGATGTTGATGATGATGAGTCGAGATTTAACCAGACCAAAAATAAAGCAAAATGATAGCATTGATTAGACACATAAAAAACAAAGCATTTTTTTTTTTACAGATTATTCTACTTTAGTCTTCCCCAATAGCCCTCGAGATAGGCCACTCTTATTATTTCCTTGACAGTGAGGAACTGAGAGCAAGAAATAATAAATGATTTGCCCAGTGTTTTCCAGCCAGTAAAGTCAGGACTCGCCTAGCCCTAACCCTAACCCTGACCCTAACCTTAACCCTAATTGACTGTGCAGAATTGGCTCTTGTACTGATTAAATGCCAGAAAACCAATTAACTAATTTACAGAGGGCGAGGTTCTAGTTAGAGAGCTAAGTGAGGGCCCTCATCTTTGCAAGGCTTGCCTTATTGCTTAGTAACTCCATTGAAGACACCAAGTGACAGATAAGATTTCCCTTGGAGATCTTGGAATTTGACCAAAGGTTATTGGCTGTCTTCAGGGGATGCTTCAACCCAACAGGACCAGTGATCTAGAAACAGAGCCCTGGACACTGGTGGAGACACTCTGAGCACCACTGCTTGGCGCTCCGTTTCCAGACTCCTGCGGACCCCCACCCTCTGTTATGACAACACAACATTACCTCAGATGCATTGCAATTCAACTGAGTAGGTTACCATAAACCACATTCCAACATGTTTTGCTGGGGAGATACCCTCGGGTCACCCCGATTAGACTAGGGGGAGACTCGCGTGTCCTTAATTGAATTTGTAAGGCATCCTGTTCTCCTTGACAGAAAATGGGGAGAATCCCTGCTCCCATCAACAGCACATTTACAGCCATCTCCTGAGTGGTTTATTTTTGCAGATGGAGAATCTCAGTCATTTTATGTTCTTATTGTTTTCAATTACTGACCAAATTCTGGGACTGGACCCAATTTGAGGTTTGTAACCTCTTGTGTGTGATTATAGAGAGAACTAGGGCACAATGAATGAATGTCTCACTTTTGCATCTGATTCAGACTCTGGGTTTTAAGTGGGACAGTTAGGTGTTATATGTTTATGCATGTAGAAGTATGTAGATGTAAGTACATATGCATAATTGTTCTGGGATACATATATATTTGATCTAGCATAATTGAGAGCTGGAGCAAACCTCAATCTTAGCCCCTGTTTTTTATGTCTTATTGTGGTGATAGACTCATCTTCTGCCCTCTTCTTTGCTTATAACATAGTTCCCCCACATCAAGTATTTTCACAATGGGAATAGGATACATTATCTATCAATCTATCTATTAATTTATTTAATTTGACACCACTTACATAGCAACACTGTGGACTAGATGCTGCTACAAGCATATTGCAAATATTAGTTGATGTAATCCTATTTGTAACTCTTGGCGGTGGACCCTTTTACTCTCCTTATTTTATAGGTCAGGAAACAGAGGCAAATTTCCTTATCTGCTGGGGAGCTGGACTTGCACGGTGTGAAGGTAACGTGCAACCTTGCTCCTTTGCTTGACAGGTTTGGATTTTGCTTTCCATACACAAGAATGGTAAAAAGCTGTGATATGATAGTGCTGGGGGTGGGGAGGGCGATAGAAAAAGAATAGCCATTCTTCTGCAGCTGGAAAACTAGAATCATCAAAGGCTGGATTTACTAAGTGATACACTGGTTTTATGGCTAAACACTTACAGCTATTAAAACACTTTTATTATTAAAATTCCTACAGGAAACATAACTTTGGTATTGTGATACTCAAACTCTCTAGCTTCGAATTTCCCCTCCCTTTGAAACAATTATGTGCATAGTGTACTTTTTAACGATCTGTGGTTTCTTCGGAATGCAAGTGTCATGTTTGAGCATTGCAGACTGCTCTTCCTAAGCCTTTGGCCCCCCTGTCTCTGCACACAAGCATTCTTTGCTGAGAACTCTTGTTTTTGCTGCTCTAGTAAGCAGGGCTCTGAGGCAGGATAATAACAGGTGAGATTCTCTCTGGCTGACCATGTTTCTGGGCTCGTGCACACATGAGTCGTGGCTGAGACAGGGATGATCATGGCAAGGGGCTGAAGGGTGGGTGGATGCAAGCTGTGTTTTGGAGATAAAGTAGACAAGAGATGGTGATTGGTCATGGGGGATGAGCTACAGATTTGGAGTGGGTTGGATGTCGGACTCTAAGCTCTTGTGGTTCAGGGACATCTATAGCCCCAGTGCTAGCCACCATGCTTGGCACATAGTAAACCATTGATAGATCCTTAGTGAATATGTAAATGAGTGAGTGATGCATGAAGAAGTGATTCAATGAAGTCCTGTGTATTGCCCATGGTCAGGTAACTATTGAATGGCAGAACTAACCCTGGAGTCTAGGTTACCTGAGTATGACCGAACCTTTGGCTTTGTGTCCTTTTTGTGGTTTCTTCTCCAGGTTTTCAGCTCTTTGAATGTAGGGACTGTGTAAAACCACACAAAACTAAAGCTGTTATTTGGCAGTGGAAGACTGGATCGGAGATGGGTGTCCATGAGCATGAACAGGCACATTTCCTAGTCATGGAGGTTCTTTCTTTTTGGGTTTGAGGGAGGAGGTAGTTGGGAAAAGACTGGAAGTTAACATATACAGTCAAGTCCCAGGTCCTTCTACTGCCCAAACTGTCAACTTGACTTTTTCATTGTCTTAACCCATTCTCTGCTGCTGTAAGAGAACACCTGAGACCTATAATTTATAAAAAAACAGAGATTAAGCAGGACATGGTGGCACATGCCTGTAATCCAAGTATTTGGGAGTCTTAGGCAAGTTTGAGACCAGACTCAGCAGCTTAGTGAGGCCCTCAGCAACCTGTTTCAAAATAAAAAATAAAATAGGGCTGGGGGCTGTAGGGCTATAGCTTGGAGGTAGAATGCCCCCTGGGTTCAATCTCCAGTACTAGAAAAAGGAAAGAAAAAAAGAACAAAGATTAATTTCTTATCTCGCTGCATCATCCCATGGCAGAAGGAAGGGCAAGAGAGGAAAGAGAAGAGAGGGGGAGAGGGCTGAACTCATCCTTTCAGCAGGAACCCACTCCTTTGATAATGGTGCTAATCCATTCACGAGGGCAGATCACTCGTCACCTAATCATGTCTTAAAAGTCCCACCTCTCAACACTCTTACACTAGGGATTCAGTTTCCATACATGAACTTTGGGGATGCATTCACACCATTGCCCTCATCACCTCTTGTGTGTGTGCTTTTCATTCTATTCTCCTGCCAGCTCTCACCTACCCTTTGTCTGGACAAACACATTGCCCTCCTAACCCTCCACCTGCTGTCTTGTGTTTATGTATTATTGGCCTCCTAAAACAGAGTGATCTTAGCTTTGCCACTTATTAGTACGGTGACCTTGGCAAAGGCATTTGTTTTTTTTTTTTTTGAGGTCGAGTTTACTTACTTGTCAAAAGTGGAAAATGATGAAAAATACTGTTAATATTGTGCAAATTTGTTGAAAATCTGTGTGAGCCAGGCCAGACCACAAAGGCTGGGCCAGGCTAGAGGACAGGAGAGACCTACCAGTCAGATTCTTCTAAGCAGCTTCCTCTTGGCTTTACTACTGTCTCAGCTCGCAGGCAAGGCAAGGGGATGGATGTAGGAGCATCTCTCCAGTGCAAGCTCAAGTTCAGTGATCATGGCAGGTTTCATGAAGCAGTTGAGGACAAGGCCTTCCTCAGGATAAAATCGCTGAGTAGGTCCTAAAGGAACTCTTCTTTTAAGGTGATTAGTCCTTTTAGTCCTGATTTCTGCAATGTGGTATGCATTTTTGTATACTTTATTATATTTAATCATCATGACAAAGATCAAAGTAGGTATAATTATCCCCATTTTATAGATGTGGTAATCAAATCCAAGATTACAAAATTGTTTTTTTATGAAAAAAAAAAGAATCCAGAATTTAAACTCAGGTTTATTTCATTCCCAAGCCTATTATTTTCAAGTTATAGTTACTATTAAAATATTTACAGGCTGGATGTGGATATGGTGGCGCATGCCTGTAATCCCAGTACTTGGGAGGCTGAGATAGGAAGATCGCAGGTTCATGGACAGCCTGAGCAAGTAGTGAGACTCTCATCAGTCTAGCAAGACCATGTTTCAAAATAAAAATAAAACAGGGCTGGGGGTGTAGCTCAGAGGTAAAATGCCCCTGGGTTTCAATCTCACACACTCAAAAAATACACACACACAAAAATACACACACACACACACACACACACACACACACACACACAGTCTGTATCCATGGGGGATTGGTTCTAGGAACCCTGGCAGATTCCAAAATGCACAGATACTCAAGTCCATTATATAAAATGGCATGGTATTTGCATGCTTATGTGATCCTCTCATATACTTTAAATCATCTCTAGATTACTTATAATACCCAATACAAGTAAATGCTCTGAAATATTTATTTATTTTTGGTACTGGGGATTGAACTCTGGTGCTATACCTCTGAGCTACACCTTCAGCCCCTTTTATTATTTATTTTGAAACAGGGTCTCACTAAGTTACTGAGGCTGGCCTCGAACGAGGCGTGATCCTCCTGTCTCAGCTTTCCAAGTACTGGGATTACAGGTGTGCGCCACCATGCCCAGCTTATAACATAGCTTTCCTACAGTATTGCTTAGGAATCATGACAAACAAAAACAATCTGTACATGCTCAGATGCAGTCACCATAGGCCTAACTATGTTTTTCATTAATGATTGGTTCAGTTGGCAGGTACAGAACCCACAGATACAGAGGACCCACTGTATTTTTTAGGGCAGTGTTTCAGTCAGCATTCTCACTGCTGAAACCCCAAAACCTGACAACAACAACTTAGAGAAGATTTATTTTGTCACAGATGTGGAGATTTCAGGGATTCAGTCCATGTTAGGCTAGGTGATGTCTGTGGAGCTCAGGGCATGGCACAAGGAGCAGAAAGAGAGGGCTTGGGCAAAAGCCCTGCTCTCACATCATGGAGGCCAGAAGCAAGGGGAGGAGGGACCATATATAATCCCAAGGCTATATACCCGCAGGGACACCTCCTAAGCAGCCAAGCCCCACCTCCAACATGTCTCCATGAAGTCTAGGGGGACATTCTAAATTTAAACCCTAATAGGCAGGATCTGTGTCTTGTAATTACCTGTCCCCATAGTGTCATATATATAAGGGGTACTTAGTAATAATTTTTGATGACTGATGCTAGGTAAATAACAATGTCCCATTTTATCAATTATGGTTTAAAATCAAAGGAGTCAGCCAGGCGTGGTGGTGCACGCTTGTAATCCCAGTACTTTGGGAGGCAGAGACCGGAGGATCCAGGTTCGTGGCCAGTCTCAGCTCTCTCTCTCTCCCTGTCTCTCTCTCTCTCTCTACTTATTGAGGCCCTCTGCAACTTTGTGAGACCTGGTTTCAAAATAAAAGTATAAAAAATAGGGCCAGGGGTGTAGTGCGGAGGTAGAACGTCCCTAGGTTCAATCCCTGGTACCAAAAAAAAAAAAAAAAAAACCCAAAATCAAAGGAGTCTATAAGACTCTTGGAAAATAATGAAGATCTCTGGAAGACTAAGGTTGAGAACTTCTAGGCAGCCTAATTCTAAATTAAACTTCAAAGTTGGGATGCAGGCATAAGGAGGATACTTGGAAACATTTCATGCTTTATACTTAAATAGGAAGCTTTATAAGAAGAAGAATGCTTATACATGATCCTTATCTGAGAAGTATTTGATGTCCAAGAAAACTAGCATGGGCTAACAGCTGCTGTGATTTGAATGTGTCCCCTTAAATTTCTATGTTGGAAACAATCCTCAAAGGCATATGATAATGATATTTGGAGTTTGGCCTTTGGGAGATAATTAAGCTTAGGTGAAGTCATGAGGGTAGAGCCCCCAGGATGGCATTAGTGGCTTTATAAGAATATATCCATGTTTATAGAAGCACAGTTCACAATAGCCAAATTGTGAAACCAACTAGGTGTTCATCAACAGATGAATGGATAACGAAATGTAATATATATACACAATGGAATGTTACTCAGCCATAAAGAAGAACAAAATGATGTCATTTGCAGCATAATGGATGGAACTAGGGAATATTAATGCTAAGTGAGATCACAGCCTAGAAAGTCAAGAGTCATATGTTTTCTCTCATATGTGGAAGCTAGAGAGAAAATGGGAAGGAAAAGGGACTTCAGATAAATGAGGAGAGAGACCAGCAGAATGGTGGAAGGGGATGGGGAGAGGGACGTGGGGAGGGAAAAATGAGAACTGCTGGAGGAAAAAGTTAAAATAATGCTATGTCCCTATATGAAAGTATCACTGCCAATCTCACTGATATGTGTGGGGAAGGGTGGGTAGTGGGATGGGATCTGGAGAGAAACACACCAAGTGTTGTGTGCATGTATGCTTGTATAATTTTGACCCTCACTATTATGTATAATTATAATGTACCAATAAAAATATTAAAAAAAGAGGAAGAGAGACTTCAGTTAGCAATTGCTCTGAATTACCATGTGAGGTCTTCCAAGAAGGACCTCACCAGATACCGGTGCCATGCTCTTAAACTTCTCAGACTCCAGACTGTAAGCAAAATAACCTTTCATACTTTATAAATTATCCAGAATACTGTGGTATTCAGTTATAGCAACAGGAAACAGACTAAGACAATACCAAAAAGAAATCAAGATGATACTAAAACAGTATTTCCCAAAATGTGTTTCAGGGAACCATAACACTTTCCTGCAAAATGCTTCTTTTATTTTTGGTACTGGGGTTTGGACTCAGAGGCATTCTATCTCTGAGTTACACCCCTAGTCCATTTATTTTTTATTTGGAGACAGGATCTCATTAAGTTGCTGAAAGTCTTGCTAAGTTGCTGAGGCTGGCCTTGAACCTGGGATCCTCCTATCTCAGCCTCCCAAGTGCTGGGATTACAGGTGTGCACCACTGAGTCCTGTGCAAGATACTTCTTTTTAAAAAGGTCATGATTCAATACTTATAGAAACACTACATAGTAAGTACTCTTTGGGTATTTATTAACACATGAAAGGCTGAGAATTCCCATAATGTCAACAAAACCTCCACTAATAGCAAAGTCCTATCACTTTACTTAATCAGTATTCACAAATGTATTAACACTTATCTTTTTCCCATTACCCTTGACCCCCCCTTTTACCACTGATTTACATACCAAGGAGTTAGTGGTAATCGGAGCCCACTGAGAAATGCTAGAGAGGAAATTAAGAAATGGTTTGAAAAAATTTGTTTTTCTCTCCTTTTTATGTCTTGTTCAGTATTCATATGGTATTGTACTGGTTGAAGAAGGTTGGTCTATTTCATCTATTTGCTCAACAAATATTTACTAAATACCTACAAAGCATAAGACGAGGTGGTATTTTCTCTGAGTTAATAGATCCTTAACTTCTCCTGGCCTCATAAGGAAGGAAAGAGAAAGGTGTTGGGGAAAGAAGTATGGAGTATTAGAAATCATGGGTAATTACAATGTCCCGCATCTCCAGCCTTCAGAAGCTATTCATGTCCAAATAACCATAGTCTAAGTCTGTTCCTACTGCTACTATGGAGTTCAGTGTTTTGTTAGCATTTCCTCCTGGAATGACTTTTGGGAATCCTTAGGAAGCTGTTGCCCAAGTCCTCCCATTCTAGCTGGGCAATTCCAATGCCTCTCCAGACTGCCGGTCACCCTCTGCCATCTTTTTTTTTTTTCTTTATTGGTACTAGAGATTGAACCCATGGGTGTTCTACCTCCGAGCTTCACCTCCAGCCCTTTTTATTTTGAAACAGCATCTTGCTAAGTTGCTGAGGCTGGCTGGCCTCAAACATGACCCTCCTGTTTCAGCCTCCCAAGTACTGGGATTATAGGTGTGAGATTACAGCAGCATTAGCATTATTAAAATGCTCATCAAGCCAGGTGTGGTGGAGCACCCCTATAATCCCAGCACTCGAGAGGCTGAGACAGGAGGATCTCAGGCTGGAGACCAGCTTCAGCAACTTAGCAAGACCCTGTTTCAAAATAAAATATAAAAAGGCCTGGGGGTGAAGCTCGGAGGTAGAATGCCCCTAAATTCAACCCCCAGTACCACACACGCAAACAAAAGTTCATCACCAAAATGTGGTCTTCCAGGCTGGGAGTGGTGATGCATGATTGTAATCCCAGTACTTGGGAGGTGCAGACAAGGAGAATTGCAGGTTCCAGTTCACCCTTGGCAATTTAGTGAGACCCTCAGAAACTTAGTGAGACCCTGTTTCAAATAAAAAAGGCTGGGGTATAGCTTGGACATAGAACGTCCCTGGGTTCAATCCTCAGTAATCCCCCCCCACACACATCTTCCAGGAGCTAGGCACAGTGGTGCCTTCCTGTAATCACAGTACTTTCGAGGCTGAGGCAGGAGGATTACAGGTTTGAGGCCAGCTTCAGCAACTTAGCCCCTGTTTAAAAATAAAAAGTAAAAAGACCTAGCGGTATAGCTCAGAGGTAGAATATGTCCCTGGGTTGAATTTCCAGTATCCCCCCCCCAAAATGTGGTCATTCCCAAATTTAAGGACAGTATATACCCTAGAATACAAACGTTGATTGCAACTTCCCAATGACAGTTTGCCAACTTGAAAACATTTATGATCTAGTTTCCACCATGTAGCTGGTTACATATAGAAGAAGCAGTGTAAACATTACTACACTACAGATCAAAGAGAATTTCTGTAGCAAGTGATGTGCTTCCTGGATACAAGAACAGTAATGATCTGCTTGGCCAAGCTGGAGCCAAACACACGCTGAAAGAGTAGTTCCAGAGATTCTTGGTAGGAGAACTGTGGGATTATCTGTTTGCAATGATTAAAACTTCCTAACTTGAAGGAGACATAAAGAGGAGAGATTATGGATAATTTACATATATATATATTCATATATAAATAATGTAATATTGGGGATAGAATCTAAAAGAAAAGACTAATGCATAGATAGTGTGATTGTATTTGCTGGGATTCTCCCAAAACCCAGAGCCTGATATAAAGGCTTTGTGAAGCTAATTATTTTAGGAATGATTCCAATGAATAGGAATTGGGATGGGGAGATAGAACAGGGAAGGAGGGAAAGACAGAGTGTGTTTCTTGAGCAGGTCATTGCTGTGGACAACTGGGGTCAGTCCTGCTGGGGACTCCGGGAAATGGCAGACTGCACCTCAGCATCGTCTGCCTTCAGTACAGAGGATGGTGTGTTTATCTGTGGGTTCCACGGTGCATGGATCTGGGATGCCGAATGGGATCTTTGTCACTTTCAGGTTGGCTCATAAGTCAGATGAACGGTGAGTCAATGGGGAGAGAGGAGTCCCAGGAGAGAGCAGATGTCAAGTTCACTTGCCACTGTCAAGTTCAGCCTGCCTTCCTCGGCCAGCCCTGTCACTTATTCATCATGTCCTTTCAGCTAAGGTCTTTGTCTGGAGCATCTCCTCAGTCTAAGGGTCAATTGCTCAAAAAGCTACAGGCTGCCTGAGAGTCAGTGAGAGTCAGTGAGAGTCAAGGAGTTGGCCTTTACCAGTGGCATCTCCCTTCTCATTCCATCTTGTTCTGGTTGCCCTTTGTTTAGTAAGCTTCATGTGCCATCGCCCCCAGCGCTTCACACCCATAACCTTTCTCATTTACTCCTCATGAGGTGGAGACCACTATTGCCAGTATTTAAGGGTTGGTGGTAGACGTGCAGATGTGCAGATGTGGTAGATCAGTTCTCTATCTCTGCTGCCAATGAGTGTGAAGATAACAAGGCTGGGAAAAGGCCGAGCCCAGCCCCATCACTGGTCTCATTGTCTGTGTTATTTTCTTCTCTGCCTATCGTTGTTGTTTTCTCTATTTGTGAATTGTTGATCTCCTGCATCTAGGACATAAGCTCTATTGGAATTGGGACTTTATTTTGTGAAAACAATGTCTGGAACATAGTAAGTACTCAATGGGTGTTTATTGTTGAATGGAAAAGGAGAAATGAGATTTTATTTGTGTGGGCACAGTGAAATTCATCCTGTTTAAGATCTTTTTGATAACAAGGTAATAGACACTGGTGCAGGCAAATGATGAATTGCAAAATCTCAGGAAGCAGGAATAGATCTCAATTGGAAGCCCATAGAATAGTTGAAAATTCAAAGAAAATGAATGTAAAGGGGAAAGATGGGGGAAGAAATTTACCCATAATAGTCCCATTGGCAAAATAAGTATTGGGCTTTTTTGGGGGGGGTACTGGGAATTGAACCCAGGGGCATTCTACTTCTGAGTTACACTCCTAGTTCTTTTTAATTTTTATTTTGAAACAGGGTCTCACTAAGTTGCTGAAGGTCTTGCTAAATTGCTGAGACTGGCCTCAAACCTGTGATCCTCTTGTCTCAGCCTCCTAAGTACTAGGATTACAGTTGTATGTCACCATGCCCAACTCTTGAGCATTTTATCTGTCCCTGTGATAGAAAACACAGTTGTTGGTTACCATGTGATAAGATGTAGAGGGAGGAGCAAAGAGGCTAGAGAAATTTAGAGGAAGAAGGAGGCCTGAGGAAGGCTCGCTGTAAGGTCTTGGTAAGGACCTAGACTTCTTTTTGAAGCGCCGAGGCACCCATGTGAGTGATTTAGAGTACATGTTGGGGCAAAGGATTCCAAAAAGTTTCACACTGAAGAGACCTGGAGAGAATGACTGTGTTGCCAGGTTTCCAGAGTCCAAGAGGGCCCGTAGAACAATCTCTACTGATGGAACTCAACAGAGGCCATCCAGAAATGGAGAGCAGTTTTGTTAAAGATAAAACAGAAGAGTCCCTTAACAAACAAAAACCCAAAATAACCCCAAAGCAAATTATTCTGGGCTTGGGCATGAGAGTGCTGGAGTTGGGTGCTGTGTATTCAGCTGTGTTGGGTGCTGTGTTTTCATTTGAGCTGTAGCTATTTGTTGGATGAATCACGTTCCCCTCCAAAGATGGGTCTGTCAGGAAGAACTTCAGAGAGCTGAGGATGCCACGGGTGCCAGGGAGAATGCGCCCGCTCCTCCTTCCTGGTCTCGAAGCCCCTTTTCCACTGTTGTCTGTGCTGCTACATTTCCTTATCTGTGGGGCGGGGTGTGGCATGGTTCTGGAGGCTGGAATCCGAAGCCATTCCTGACCCCTGCACACCAGCTATTCCTTCCCCTTCTTTCTGTGTTGGATTCAGGGAGACCAAATTCCAGGCTGGCATTTCTGACCTTTCTAAAACTCTCTGTACTATTCTAATAAATACTATCGCTGTTACGTAAGTGATATAAGCCAAGCCAGGAACATGCAGCCCAGGAAAGAAGTACATTGGATGTTTTGATTTCTTTTTGCTTTGGCAAAAATTTGTCGTTCCCATCCCTGCTGGGGCAGAAATCAAGTCCACTTGGTGTGGAGGTGGGGAGGGGCCGTTCTTGACTGAACATCTGGCTGCTGCTTGTTCTGGATGCCACATTGGTGACAGAGGAGCCACCCGTGGGAAAGCACACAGTGTATGTCGGTGTGAGGCGTGGGTGAACGAGGCGCTCTGGCCCCCATACTGGCTCTCACGACATTTTCAGGCAGTCCTGTATTGAAGATTTGGTAAGACCTTTGATAAGATTTGATAAGATTGCAAAGCGCAAGGAGTCCTATCTGAGCTAGGGGTGAGCCTGAATTGAGAGAATAGTTTTTGCCTGGAAGAAGTAGCAGGTGTTATCAAACAGATTATGAATTAGTATCACCTGGGGAATCTTCATTCTTCTTGTTATCCAGGCTGGAAAAACTAGAGAATTCTCTCTTTGCGTTATGCCCAGGTGTCACCAAATCCAACATTAAAAACAATTCCTCTCGGTCATCCCTTGCCTTTCTGTGCCTTGCTACGTCTGCTCTCTCCAGGGAACAGCAGGAGGAAGGTGGGCATGAGCTCTAGAGATATCTGGGCATGCCTCTTGGCTCCATCCTATGATTTAGGTAAGTTAACTTTTCTGTCTCTCAAGTTAATATTATAACATGGGGCTGATAATACTTTTTTTTTTGGTACCGGGGATTGAACCCAGAGGCATTCTACCTCCGAGCTACACCCCCTGCCCTTTTTATTTTTTATTTTTAAACAGGGTCTTGCTTAGTCGCTAGGGGTTTGGTTAAGTTGCTGGGGCTAGTCTCAAACCTGCAATCCTCCTGTCTCAGGCTCCCAAGTATTGGGATTATAGGTGTGCACCACCATGCCCAGCTTTTCTTTTCTTTTCCTTCCTTCCTTTGTGGTACTTGGGTTTCAACCCAGGGGTGTTGTACCTCTGAGCCACACCCCAGTCCTATTTTTAATTTTTATTTTGAAATAGGGTCTCACTAAGTTGCAGAGGGCTTCACGTGGTTGATGAGGCTGGCTGCGAACCTGTGACCTGTCTCAGCTTCCCAAGTACTGGGATTACAGGCATGCATTGATGTTACGCCCAGCCAACATTACATGTTTCTTAATTTTCTTAATATTTCTTAATTTGTTTAAGGTAGACTAGGCTAAGCTATGATGTTCTATGGGTTAGGTACATTTCCAATTTAGGATATCCTATTTTCAGTTTATGATGGATTTATTGGAACATAACCCCATCCTAAGTCTAGGAGCATCTGTATATATTATAAATATTGCATGTGTATGCATACACACATACCCACACACTATTTTGCCACTTGCTCTATCTATCATCTATTTATCATCTATCATCTATCTATCTGTCATCTATCTATGCAAATGCCTGGGCTATAGAAAGTGCTTAATAATTTCACTTTTTGTGTATGTGTATGAATGCAGGAAACACTTTGTGTCTCTCTTGCATGCCATATTTTGCTTTGTATGATGGTTACCTGTGAACTTCTTATATCTCCTACTAGACTTTAAGCCCTCCGAGGGCAATAACTATGTTCTAATCATCTTTTGCTACCCAGGGTTTGATGTCTCATATATAGCAGGTGTTAAACAAATACTCATTCAATGATTGAAGGCCCAGGTAAAGGAAGAGGTCCTGGGAGCAGGTGCTGTGGGTATGCCATACACCCTCAGGTATTCAAAGGGGCAGTATCTAATGCTGGAACTGCATGTGGAGCTGTTCCACCCATGTTTGTTGACTGGGCCCACCTGACAGCAGGACTCAGGTCCTTGTGAGGAAAGCAGGTGACCAGGTGAACAAGCTGGGCTGCTGACTGTGCCCCTGTCCTGTGTGAGAAGGTCGATTCTTAGAACTGGATGGGATTTAAAATATAGGGAACCCCTAGGTCCGTCCCTCTGATCCCAAGACTTGCTCCTGAGGGGTCAGGAGAGGAAGTTAAGGAAAGGGAATAGGAAGAGTGGCTTGCATAAAAGTCTCAAGGGACTGAGGAAGGAGTAGAATGTTCGGCTATGGCATCAGGGTGGGGCGAGGGACATCGGGCATGCTGCATGGCTGACATCTGCCCCAAATTGGTGGCACTGTCTCAGCAAACATCAGCAGGCCTCCATGATATCACAGCCAAGCCATCTTCACAGAGGTTTGGGAAAGAAAATGAAGGGCTGTCATCATGGCTGAGAGGACTAGGGACACAGGGACACAAGAGCACCTCCTGAGAACTCCTGTAACTAATTGCTCACGAAAACTGGAGATTCTGACAGGTTGAGTAGAAGTGGGCAGAGCCTGTGTAATGCTGGCTATCCTGTCACTCTGGTGTCCTTCTCCCCATGGCTAACAAAGACCAAGGGATAAAAAAGTACACTCTTGTACACACACACACACACGCACGATGTCACAATGTGTTTGTGGCGTGAAGAGATAGTTTGAAAGAGAGAAAGAAGAAATGCAAAAAAGGATCATCCATTGAGGCAACAGCTGTGTCAACTGAGAAACAAGAAAGAATGAAGTTAAACCCAGGCACTACCTGATCTTCATGTAGTACACCTGGTCATGTATCTGCAGGAAGCACAGTGGACAAAACTTCAGAGGTCCAGGCCATTCGGTGGTTCCCAGACCTCAGGTGGTGTCCCTAGGGAAGGAGGAGGTGGGACTTGGAGTGTTCATTGCTATTTTCTATAACAATTTTTTTGCAAAGAGTTGGAAGGGTCGATGCCTGTCAGTTCTCTGGGATATTTGTCTCAAGAAGCAAATAGTGAGTGGGGCTGATGTACGCATGTATGATAGTTTGGATTTAGTGTTTCCCAAAACTCGTGTGTTAGGCAATGTAGGCAGGTTCAGAGGTGGGACGTGGCTGGAGGAGGTGGGTCACTGGGGGTGTGGTCTTGGTACTGTATCTGTCCCTGGTCAGTCTCCCTTACCCTCTCCCTGCTCTGGTTCCCACCGCCATAAGCTGAGCTGGTTTTTCCTCCTCTGCCATCCCCTAAAGACCTGTCTTGGAGCTGTTCCCACCTTGAGCAGGCTGATTATGGATGGACCTCCAAAATTGTGGGCCCTAAAATAATCCTTCTTCCTTTAAGTTGTGCTTGTCAGGTATTTTGGTCAGAGCGATGAAAAAGTGACTTGAACAGTATGTTTACATGGACATGTAGATATGCATCTATGCATATGTAGGTAGAACAGTATGTACATGTAGATATGCATCTATGCATATGTTGGTAGATTAGGAGCAAATAAAACCATTTTAAAATACCTGTTTTGTGCATAAGAACATGTTCATGATGTGCTTGGTGATAATGGACAAAATGAAGAATTAAAATATTAAATGTTTGAATGGAACTTAAATATAGCATATTAGGAAGGTATTATAGAAAACATGAACAATAAAATATTTTTGAGTACTTTGTAGATTTCATTTCTATTTCACACATAGTATGTTTTTATGATTCTATGACATCCCTGTGAAGTAGATAGAGTATTCATAGTCCCAAATGACAGCAGGTTAATAGGTTGGGAGAATGTCTTAGTCCCTTTGGGTTGTTAGAACAATAATACCATCCATTGGGTGGCTCATAAACAACAGGTATCTTTTGATCATGATTCGGGAGGCTGGAAGTTCAACATCGAGACACCCTCTGCTTCAGTGTCTGGTGAGGACTCACTTCCTGATTCATAGACAGCACCTTCTCTCTGTGTCCTTACATGGTGGAAGGGGACGGGCAGCTCTCAGGTGCTGCTTTTATGAGGGCACTAATCCTGTTCATGAGAGTTTCACCCCCATGACCTCATCACCCCCCCCCCCAAAGGCTCTACCTTCAAATACCATCACCTCAGGAGTTAGAATTTAACATGTACTTTGAGGGGACATTGATGTTTACACTAGAGCAGAAGACAAAGTGTTTTGCCACCGTGAGTGGCAAGGTGGGGCCATCAATCGAGGTCCCAGGCTCAACATCCCTTGCTCGTGTGATTGCACCAACAGTGGTAACATTTTATACCTTCCATCTCATTTCATGTCTTTACTATAAAACATTTTATATATTTATAAACATCATTTATAAACATATTTATAAACATCAAACACTTATAAACATTTATAAACATCATACATCTTAGATCTCACCAATCATTCTATCAAAAAATCTGGGTATAATTCCAACAAAATAGAAGGTCCACTTTCCTAAGAATGGCATTCATATATCCATTACCTGTGTCTCTACATTTCAAATTATTTGCAGACATAAAAATTCAAGACTAGGGCTAGGGATATAGGTGGTAGATTAGCTGCTTGTGTCCTCTTTGATCGTTACCTTGTATCCTCTTTGACTTTTGTGCCTGCTGGTGCCACCACCCCATCCATGGATAATTCAGATAACTAATTTGGTGGTGTAAAAGAGGGTGGTAGAAACTTAAAGAAGATGGGACTGGTGTGGGCATGGGGATGTGCTGCCAGGTCCCCTCGGAGGGAGGCTTTGGGGCAATAGATGCCAAAAGTGTCATAGACACTAATGGTTGTGGCGGTCAGCCCGCAGGAGCCACTCACACAAGGTCATGCCACTCTGGGGGTGGCCCACATCCAGTGACTGATCAAGGTGGAAATATAAAGCCCAGCTACTTGGGTCAGGGCAGGATACTCTGAGGGGTCATGTGTTCCCCAGCCCCCGTGAAGCTGGCTGAGGCTGGGGGAACTGCATTGCAGCTGGGCCTCTCCCACTGCCTAGGACAGCTCGTTTCTCTTCCATCCAGAGGCGTGAATCTCAGAGGCATTCTGTATTTAACATTGAACCCTAAGGTCTACATCTTGGAGATCTCTCAAACTGCTAATTGACTCAGCGATGCTTTCTTTTGGAGCAGAGGTATTTGAACTTTTATGTAAAGGATCAGAGACTAAATATTTAAGGGCTTCAGGTCAACTCTACCTCTGTAGAGTGAAACCAGCCATAGATGAATGGATGAGTGTGGCTGTGTTCCAATAAAACCTCATTTACAAAAATAGCTGGTGGATTTGATCTGTGGGCGCAGTTTGCCAGAGTTACTGGTTACTGAGAATTACTGATACATCTAAGAGAATAGGAGAATTCTGGGCAATTTCCAATTATTTCTTCATGCCCAACATTGCATAAGTTACAGAATGGCCCATTTTTGTGCGTTGTGAGTGCTGAATGCTGGACAAAGCCAGTAAGATGCTCCTAACAGAGCTAACAGCCCACGCACGGATATGGTTTCGACATAAGACAAATTTATGATCTACTACGGGAAGGTAGTTTTAGAAGTTGTCTTCTGCCCTGGGCAGAGTTATTTCCCTTTTGCCACTCTGGCATCCTCTCCCTAGGATCCATGGAGATGGAGAAAGAGAACTCCCCAGGGGGAGAATGAAGGAAAGAAGTGAGCGTTATTGAGCAACGCTGAGGACCGAAGTCTCTGCCAGGACTTTTGGAAATGCTATTCACTCGGTTCTCACAACACCTGTGGGCATTATTGACCCCATTTTACATATGGGGAAACAGAGTCTCAGAGAAGGTAAGAGACACATCCTGGTGTGCAAAGCTCATAAACATTGGCATCAATTTCAAACTCAGGTATGTCTGACTTCAAAGCCTAGGCTCTTTCCACCACCCCAGACTGACCTGTCAGGATTTTGACCTTGGATTCAGATAGTCCTTTTAATCCTGATCATTTCTGCCCACAAGGGCTTGGCACAGGAGTAGGATCCTGGACTGGCTCCTGTGGCTCTGTTCCTGGGGGTCATTGGAGGCTGAATTTCCACATTCTTGCCATCAGCCAGCTCTGGGCTGGGGCATCTGATGAGCTGAGTGTTTTTGATCCCCGGATCTGGCCAAGCAATGCTGGCTGCAGCGCATTCAAATTCCAGCGCTTGTATTGGACCATGAATGGACGTTTGCATCCTTGCAGGAATGAGAATGTTGGAACTCAGCCCCAAACCCAGTCACCTTCCTTCTCTCAGGCGGCTGTCATCACCCCTATAGGCCCTTTCTTCACAGCCTGTTGTTAGGAGGCTGGCCAAGTCCTCAGGAAGGTGAGAAAGGAAATTGGGAGGCTGGGGGCTGGAGGGGATCACACCAGCACTGGTCTCTCTTATTCTGGTCTGATGGAAATAACATTGCTCTGGCTCCTGGAGACCCGGCTGCAGCCCAGGTTCAGTGCACTTAGTGCTGTGGCCCTGGGTGAGGCCTGTCATATGTTAGAATTGCGTTCTCACCCATGTGAGGGGGATAAGTGTTCTTGCTTGCCTATCTACTGCATTGACGGTTGTTAAGGGGTCAACTCAAGTACCACGTGAAAGAAAGCCCCTCTAGAAGAAGCAGGGCACAGCCCAGGGCTCCACACACATCAGTGAACAGCAGAATCCCCCAGAAGCCCCGTGGGAACACAGATTTCTGGGGCCACCCTGGGAGTTTCCAGTTTAGTGGATCTGGGGTGGAGCCTAGGAATTGACATGTCTTTTTTTTTACTTAATTAATTTATTGTTATACTTTTACTGGTACATTACAGTCTCACATCATAACATAGTTCATAGTGATAGGGACATACATGCACACAGCGCTTGGCGGGCTTTGCCCCGGCTCCCTCCCCCTTCTCCCCTTCCCCATACAGGATATTGAGATTGACATTGATAATTTCATATATGTCCGTAATGTCAATGGAAGTGATTCCTTCCTTGATTCTCCGTCTCCCCACCCTCCTTCCCTTAGACCACCTCCCTGGCTCCTGAAGTGGAATTTACATTGCTAACAAGTTCCTTATTCATCCTTCAAGGTCCTTTTCAAGTTTCTTTTCTATAAAGCCTTCTTTTCTACTTTAAGAAATTAAAAAAAAATTTAGCCACGCCAAAAAATGTCTGTATTAAATAAACCTCCATAAGGAGTTCTGGTTGCTGTTGCACAGTAGGGTGACGATTGATAGCAACAATGTGCTGTCTATGTCAAAAAGTGAGAAGAAAGGATTGCGAATGTTTTCACCATGAAGAAATGATAAATGTTTCAGGAGATAAATATGTTAACTCTGATCTGAACATTACACAATGTATGCATGTATCAAAACATCACATGGTAGCCCATATCCAATTTTTATGAATCAGTTAAAAATAAAATTAATTTAAAAATTAAAAAAGGATTTTTAGCTTTATTGAGGTATATAATTGATATACAAAAGCTACACATATTTAATATATATATATATATATATATATATATATATATCGTGATGGGTTTGAAGCCTGTGCACATAGACATGAAGCCATCACCCTAGCCAAGGTAGTAACTAAACCCTCGAAAGTTAGCTTGTGTGTGTGTGTGTGTGTGTGTGTGTGTGTGTGTGAGAGAGAGAGAGAGAGAGTGCGTGTGTGTGAGAATGAATAACTGTGTATTTTGAAAGAACACTTAATATGAGATCTATTCTCTTAAGATACTTTATTTTATTTTTGATACTGGAGATTGAACCCAGGGGCATTCTACCTCTGAGCTACACCCCCAGTCCTTTTTTATTTTTTATTTTGAAACAGGGTCTCACTAAGGTGCTGAGGATTTTGCTAAGTTGCTAAGGCTGGTCTTGAACCTGTGATCCTCCTGTCTCAGCCTCCCACGTGCTAGGATTACAGGTGTGCGCCACTGTACCGGGCTCTCTTAAGATACTGTAAAGTGCATAGTACCCATCTGTTAACTATAAGCACTGTGCTGTATGCAGATCTCTAGAACTTTTTCATTTTGTGTAACAAAAATTTTAGACCTGTCAAATGTCAACTCTGCATTTTCCTGTCCCCTAGCCCCTGTCGACTGCTTCTCTATTCTCTGTTTTTACCAATCTGACTACTTTAGATATCTCCTGTAAATGGAATCATGCAGTCTTTGCCTTCCTGGGTTTATTCTGCTCAGCATAATGTCCTCCAGGTTCATCCAGGTTGCTGCAAATAGCAGGATTTGCTTCTTGTTAAAGGCATGCATATTCCACATTTTCTTATAAAGCCTCCTTTAAGCACTGTCGCTTCAGCTGATCTCTCCTCTTTGAATTTCTAGCTGCAGTGTCCCATCGTTTGCAGCCTTGAGTAAAGGTGTTTATGAAGAACACAGCTGTGGCTGCCTGGAGTGCTCTCTTGGGCAGGATGCTGGAGCCACATCCTTCTCAGGGCGGTGAGCTAGGACGGGGAGGTGGTGATATGCATAACAGGTATGCATCCTTCCCTTAGAGACTTCATTAAGTTCTCCATTGTATTTTACATGTCTTGGGTTTATCTTTACAATTAATTTACATGCTTCTTGATGACAGAAGCTGTATCTCTAAGACACTTGGCCTCGAGCAGGTCACTCTGAGCTCCCTGAGCCCGGGGCCCGTGTCCTGTTCATTCTTAGTTTCTAGAACCAGCACAGAGGTGCCAGGCTGTGGTGGCAGTCACAGATATTCTTTGCTCAATCAAATGATAATTTTCAAATCCTGAAAGAACATAACCTAAGTTTTTGTGCTGGTCACAATGTAACGCACTTTCAGATTCAATCTGCACCAGTAACACTTTCCAAAGTCCAGGCAATCAAGAAACCGATAAATCAGGCCACAAGGTGTAATGTTTGCCAGTTTCCCTGATGTAAATACCTCCGCTGGGTTATCAACCAGATGTCACTCAATACAGAGCTGGGAAGAGATGTGCAGTAGCTCACCATCATATGGTATTTCCACCAGGCTTATATAATAGATGTAAATAACCTCAAGGCCCAAGTCATTGTGGAATGATTAAGAAGTCATGGGTTTTAAGTATTTACGAGCTTTGTTTTCAATGTACTGCCACTGTTCCTCAACTTATGATAGGGTCAGGTTCTGATAAATCCATTGTAAGTTGAAAATATCCTTAAGGCCAAAATGCATTGAATACAACTAATGTACTGAGCATCCTAGCTTAGTCTCGCCTGCCTTCAGCATGCTCAGAGCACTTACATCAACCTACCATGGGGCAAAATCATCTCACACAAGACCTATTTTACGACAAAGCATTGAATATCTCATGTAATTTATTCAATGCTCTACTGAAAATGAAAAACAAAATGGTTATATGAACACTCTTTCACACACCATGGTAAAGTCAAAGAATTTTAAGTCAGGGAACATCCATAATTTATTTGATTGTAATTTTTACATAATTTAATTAACAACAATGGTTTAACACATGACTTGCATAATCCCTGAACCTTCAACAACTGGCTCTCCTGAGCTCTGTATACCACACTGTTGAATCGGTGTCGACCTGCAGAAGCTAAGATTTTTTTGGTTGTAGATAATAAAGACTTAATTTAAACTGGCCTAAACCAAGAGGGATTATTTTGCATCACAAAGTTTAAAGCCTGTAGAAGGGCAGTGTAGGTGTGACTTCAGGCCATGTATCATTAGGACCTGTTTGTTATCTTCCCCACCTCTTTTCTGTCTTCTTTGTGGTGTTGGGGTGCCTGCCCCCAGCCCAGGCCTCTTCCTTTGAGATTTCAGCCACACAGGAAAGGAGGGAGCTCTTGGTGGAATTGCCTGGAATTGTGTTCCATGAACTGGGCATCCAGTTCCTGGAACTGAGATGTACCTGGACTGAGAGTGGAGAGGGATGAGGCCTCAGAGGAGATGCCAGTTACTAGAGGGGCGAATGGATGTGGATGATAAAGCAAATATTCATGACAAGATCTCTCTCTGGACAGAGGGATAATTTTCTGGATCAGCGGGTTCAAATGTCAGAACTTTCCTGGAAATATGATTCTGTGCATAAGGGGGAAAGAGGAAGGGATGGAAAGCTTAGAGGCAGCCACACTCCAAGTAGTCCCATGATGTGGGGCTTTCCCTGCCCCAGGGAAGGGTGGCAAGGTATTTCTGGCACAAAGGACTGCTAGGAATTTTAAGTCTCAGTTTGGGTGGGAAGCTTGTGCCCAGGAATGGGAACTCTAAGAAGGAGTATATTTGCTGGAGAGTATCTTGTTCATACCAAGAGTAGCTTGCAACAATTTGGTGTGATTTCTGGACTGAACAGCCATCAGTCTACTCTGAAGATCTTCCATCTTTAGGCCAAGAGAAGGCCCTTGATTTTGGGGGCTGAAGAGTTATGCAGGTGTCCAGAGAGATGAAGTGCAAACTGGAGGGTCATGAGCCAATGTCTCTACCAGGAAATTCTGAAAGAAGAGAAAAGGACTTGGGGTTGGCAGTGGGCAGATATTGCCATAGTATTTGTATGAACTTCTGAAGGGGTGAAAGGGAGAGAAGCTTTGAAACGAACCAGATGTGGTTTATCTGTTCCAGATTAGTGACTGTTCCTCGGGGTCACATGGGGTCATGGGTGAAGGAGAGAATGCCAGGCTTCCTAGCCAGCAACAATTCCAGAATTCTCCCTAACTCCAGAGGTCAACAAGACAGTGACCTGGTGTTACCTGCACTTTTCCATCCTTGTATAGCAGAGCGGGGCCAAGAAGAACCCGGTGCATGCCTGATATGGAGACAATCTCCTACACGTGCTGGGCACCGTGCCTGATGTTTCCATATGCACACGCTCAACTACTCTTTATGGGAGTTGATTATCCTCGTTTGATAGAAGAGGAAAGAGGCTCAGAGTCTAGGGTTCCATAGGCTAGTGAGGGGTGGAGCTAGATTCCAGGCCAGATCTTTCTGACATGGATGGCAAGGTCGCTTTCCTTCATACCACCATGAGCCTCAGGAGCAGGTGCCATTGGTTGAGCCCTGATCACATGCAGTCACCACTGGGTATTCTTGGATTGGGCTGTGTCTTATTCGCAGTCATACCCCCCAGTGGATAGTGGTGAAAGCTGAAAAAAAGACATGATTCCACACTTTCCTCAACCCTCAGAGTCAGAGCATCAGATACTTTTTCTAAGCCCTCACAGACTGTTATTCAGAGCCAGGTCTTGTGAAGTCCATGCTGGTAGTCTTTTCATTGTTTGATATCTCTTCTTCCTTGACCTGTCTTGATGCTGCTCAGCTCCTCTCCTCATTGGGTAGAGAGAGATCCAGGTGTGCCCAGGGGAAGGGAGGCGGTGGTGGTGGGATTTGCATCAGCCTGGAGTTGAGAGAGAAGCCAGGAGGGAGACTGGCAAGTCTGATCTGCCCCCACCCCTGTTGTAATTGGAGTGTTCTGCTCTACTTATTGGGTTTTTCCCCTTAAGATTTCATTTATTTTTTTCCCCAAAGAAGCACCCTTCCTGAATAGATTTTTGCTAGAGAAAATATTATTCAGAGGTTTCTTTGGTTTTGAAATTTTTACATTTAATATTTATTGGTTATACCTTGGAGTTCAATTTACAAATATTATTTTACATTTTCCAAATGTTGGCAATTACATTTAAGGGGGCCTTTGATTAATAACTGAGCCCATTTATAGTCTTAAATGTCTCTAAGCCTTTTAAACTGTGTTTATAAATGGAATATTTTAATCGCATTTTGAAATATTAACAAAATAAGCCTTCCCAACTCCTTAAGTAACTCAGAAACTTAGTAAAATAAACTTACATATATAGTGATTAAGTACCCTTAACTGTTCCAATACTGTGCATAAACTTAGTAAGAGTACACTTACATATACAAATCTAAATCAATTACTCAACCACACATTCCAAATAGGAATTTTGAAGGCAGGTGTACTTTATTATACTTAAAGTACTCTTGAATATTATAAATACCAGTACTACCAGATATGTAGATTTTTTTCTTACACATAAATATTAATGCTCTGAGTTTGGTTTTCTTCAACATTTTATTTGTAATTCTAAATATTCCCAGAGTTAAAAGATGCTAAGGAACCGGATGTGGTAGTACATGCCTGTAATCCCAGTACTTGGGAGGCTTAGACAGGAGGATCGTTGTCTCAAGACCAGCCTCAGCTAATTAGGAAGGCCTTCAGGAATTTAGTGAAACCCTGTTTCAAAATAAAAAATAAAAAGGGCCGGGGGTGGGGTGTAACTCAGAAGTAGAATGCTTCTGGGTTCAATCCCCAGTACCAAAACAACAACACAAAAACAAAACAAATCAAAACAAAACAAAGCAAAACAAAAATGAAAAGATAAAAAGCTGCCAAGGAAATAATGGCATCCCATGTAATTGAGAGAATTCAGTGATTTTAGCTGGAATTTTAGCCTGGATTCTTGCCAGCCCTGTTTATAGTCTACACCAGGAGCTTCAAACTGTCAGGAATGGTTGGTCTTGTACACAGGGCTGAACACCTGGTGTGGCTGCACAGCTCTGTTCTGCTGGCTTCTGCCCTGTTTGTTGGGACCTGTACTGTACAGGGTGTTCAGAATTTAGGGCAGTGTTGCTGCTACCTTCTATTTCCAGTTAGCTCCATCTCAGGCTAGTCATAGACTTTTGCCCCCAACTCAGGCTGCTACATGACTTAACTTGATTTTGCTTTTCTTTGTCTAGGATATATTAATTTCTTTTCCATCTAGCGCCAGTGATCTTTGACACTGATGGAATTCTGTCTTCTTTCCATATCCTTCCCGACCAGTAGGACCACACAGCTCATGAAGTTATTAAATGATATCCGATTGCATCCTGCAAACCTCATAGCTTCGAAGGGAACACTGCTGACCATTTTACAAAGGCTTCTATTGTTTAAAAAAGATGTCTTTAAGCATAACACTGACTGGTGGAATCTTCAAGGCTTAGAAGGAAGAACAAATATTTGGGGGGCACCTGCTATGAGCCAAATGCTTTGTGTACATTGTTCCATTTTCTTCTCCAACACTCTGCCAAAGTATTTTTATCCCCATATTCCAGTGAGGAAGCTGAGGCCACATTTGGCACACAAATGGTGGAGCTGGGGCCAGTTCTTTGGATTGTTTGCAAAATGCAGGGTCCTTCCCCTGTGCTGGTTCCCATGGCTTTGAAGGTTTCATTACCAGGCACTCTGAACTATGGGCCATTCTCCTCGCTTCTTCATTCTGATCACCCAAACTGTCTAGTATACATTCTGTCTTTTCAGGCAACCTGAGACTCAAAAGCAATATCCATTCCTGAACTCCTTCCTCTCATATTCTTTAAGTCCCCAAAGAATCTGGTTGAGACGTCCAAAGATTTTCATGACAGAAGCATCCAGGGACATCCCTAAGATAGGCCCAAAGATATTAGTTACATACACAGCCTTGAGTCAACACCCCAGGGTCCCCAGTGGATCGCAGAGGTGAAGGCTGGACTTTGCTGACTCCTGGGCACCACCCAAGACCTTCATGCTTCCTTCCCTGTCTAGGAGACATTCTGACCATTCAAGACGTGAGCACTTTCTGCCTCCTCTCCTCTCTGCCTTCTTTCCTGTTTGCCCTGGTGAGATCTGCTCTCTTGGCTTAGTCCCAATGTGGCTCATGACCCGCACCTTCCTAGGTTAGGGGCTGGGAACTGGGGCCTCAGGCTTTAATGGTTGCACCAGGTAAACCCGGTTTCTTTGCAGTGCACGGGCCAGGAGAAGGGGAGCATTTGACTCAGAGAGCAGGATACACTTGTAGATACACATCATCCCCTTTGCTGGGGATGGGGTGGGATTGGGGGCAACCCCTCAGGGTGGGCAGGCTTCTAACAAAGCTCCAGGCAGATGGTAGCATTGGAAGGACACATGCTGTGGAGACCTAGTGTCATCCCACAAGAGACTGGAGCCAGAACAAAAAGATCTTGGGACTGGGGTGGAGTCCTTGATTCCTGTCTTGGCTCTGCTGTTGACTGGCTGTGTGATCTTGGGCTAAAAATATTCTTAGTCCATTTGGGCTGTTGTAACAACATGCCCTATAGACTGCGTAGTTTATAAACAACAGTCATTTATTTCTTACAGTTCTCTAGGCTGAGAAGTCCAAGCTCAAGGCACCAACAGAGCCAGTGTCTGGTGGAGGCTCACTGCTTCAGAGACGGCACCTTCTCTCTGTGTTCTCACGTGGTGGAAGGGCAAGGCAGCTCTCTGAGGCCTCTTTCATAAGGACATTAATCTCCCTCCTGAGGGCTCTGCTCTCATGATCCAGTCCCTCCCAAAGGCCCTGCCTTCTAATACTGACCCACTGAGGACTAGGGCTTAGTGGATGGATTTTGGGAGGACACACACATTCAGACCATAGCAACTATAATATTTTTCTCCTGATACTTAGAATTTGTATTTTATTCTCTGTCTCTTTTTTGTGATACTGGGGATTGAACCCAGGTGTGCTCTACCTCTGAGCTACACCTCCAGCCCTATTTTATATTTTATTTTGAAACAGGGTCTTGCTAAATTGCTGAGGCTTGCTTCAAACCTGTGACCCTTCTGTTTGAGCCTCCCAAGTACTGGGATTTCTGGCATGCAACACCATGCCTGGCTATTTTATTCTCTTTAAAAATGCTCTTTAAGGGGGAGGGAGTGGGATGGGATCCAGGGAGAAGCTCACCAAGTACTATGGTCACTCTGAACTTCATTATGATGTATGATTCCAATGCACCAATAAAAGTATATTAAAAATTAAAAAATGCTCTGTAAGATTTGTTTAGACATAGGGTTTTAAACACCATAGATCACTCTTATATATGCATAAAAAGGGAAATTATGAGTAAAATATATTGAATAAGGTACCCCTAAAAAGTCCTCACATTCAGAGACCTAATTTTCTGAATTACTTCTTGGCTTAGACATTCAAATCATGGTCTTGGGTGCTAGGTGAGGTGGTGGTGGCTTGTTGGAGATGTCATGACAAGGGAGGTGTCCAGAAGAGCCAGGTCCTGCCTCACTATCACAGCCCTATTAAGCCTCCTGAGGTTCATTAGACACTGCGCACCCATGGGACACCTGATAAAAAGTGTCACTTGGCTGTCTGTACTGATAACTCTGATCAAGGTCCCTAGAGCCCATGCCATGGGAGGTCTAAAGGAAGACTTTCGCTTGGTCTTTATGTCTCAGTTTAGGTCATCCCTGCTCTGGTTGGGGGGTTCACGTGGGAACTTGGAGGCATCTAAAAGGTAGACCTGTCTGTTTTTTACCAGGAGATGCTGCCTCACTACAGCATGAAGTCTTGGTTTTCTGGTTTCTTCATCAAAGGGTGAGCTCAGAGCACCGTAGATAGCCACAGGCTGTGGGACCAGATCCATCCTGTGGGCTGGCATGGGTGCCAACTGCAGAGCCAGGGACAACAGCTTGAGTCTCAATTATGGGGCTAGGTCAGACAGCCAAAAAGAGATGCCTGAAAGGAAGTCAGAGAATCAGTGGAGCACCATTGTTTTCTGGAAGAGGAAGGCTGCTCAGCATTAACGGCCACATTCATCCTGCAGACAAAAGATGATTCACCTCCCACCTCCCACCATGCCACGCCTTCCCTTATCACTTCACAGGATGCCGAGCAGACAGCAGGCATTGAAACCTGCTGGCTGGGGACCAGTTTCTCATCCCACTCCAGATACCCACTGTTCTGTTTTCTTTTCATTATAGGGATCAGGCAGGGAAGTGGGAACAGGTAGGAATCAGTGTGGGGAAGTAATCCTTTCCCCTAAATCAAGAAAGGAACCAAAGTTCCTATTGCTAAGTGGCCCTGAGAAACCTTGGCTAAACTTCTTGCTAAGTTCTAAGGAATGGCCGACGAGAAACTACTTAAGACAAACTTCGGGCGACCCTGGCCATCTGTACTTATCCAAGCAAATGAAATAGATTGGGACATTCTGTAAGGCCAAAAAGATACAAATATGGCTGGGTTTCAAAGTGGTTATGACCACGGAGATCTGGAGATCTGGTTTTACTCTTGGCTCTGCTACTTTGTGAATCTGGGCTCTCAGCTCCCTCCAAACCTCAGTTCCTGTCTCTAGAAGAAGACGATAACAGTGCCCACTCCCGTCAGGGTCAACTAGGAGACGTGCATGGAGGCTCTCAGCCCAGTGCCTGGTGGCTCTTAAGCACTCAATAAATAATAGCTTTATTATTATTGCCTCGAGAGGGAAAGGGCAGGGGCAGATGACTCAGCACAAAGCTCGGCATTTAGCTCAGAAATTCTTGTTCCATTCCTTTGCCTTTCCTCCACAGCACATTTTACTATTGTCCATAAAATCTTGACATAGTGCTGTGTCTTGCCTAAAACGCTATAACAAGCCACTAATGGGGTGTGCTGAGGGGTGTGTGCATGTGAATATGTAGTGCCAAATCAGTGAATAAGGATAAGTTTACTAATTTTTGGTAACGACATACTATGACAGTCCTACCAGCAGGTGAAATATGTCATTACGATGGCCCATTTTTCCTCTTTTCTGGATAAAGATGTTAAATGTTGGGTTCTTTAAACCTTCCCAGCATCTTCCCAGCTCTGATGAAAGCTAACTATAGAAATAATTTTGTTTCTGGGAATACCAACAGATACTGGTTTCTGTGTAAGAGCTGGTAATTTCTACTGCCAAGGAGAACATTCTGGGACTTTTGTTAAGCCCTTGTCATGGGAGTGCTGGCAGTAGAGTTTGGGTAGCAGAAGGCATCTTTAGGGGGAAGGGACACAGTGAGAGCCCCTTCATGCCAAACAGCCAATCTTTCTGGGTAAACAGAGGCTGCTTCTGAAGAATACTTAAGAAAGCCGAGGGAATCTGAGAATTACACTGTAGCCTTCATTATGGTTGAATCTAATAAATTCCAAAGGAGGCTGGGGCTCAGAGGGAGAATGATGTACCTTCCTTGAATATCCCAGCTTCTATTGCTCAACCCAAGCACCAGACAAAAGGCTTTGAAAAGATCTAAAACTGAGACACCAAGAAGGCTTGGACACTCTTTATTAGAAAGCCACAGCTCTGGGAGGAGCTTTAGCGATGAGCTAGTATCTTTGTCCCACTTTATTTTATTTTACAAATGAGAAAGCTAAGATGCCAGCTGGTGGAGTTCTTAACTCTTAACTAATGGAGTGGAGATGAGCGTTCAGATTTCCTGATTGCTGGGCCAGTGTTCTTCCCACCAGAAACCAGTCATCACCTATTTGTGGGTTGCCTGCTGTAACCAGGGATGGAAGATGTAAGATGTGCCACCTTATAGCATGAAGCTGACTGTATAGTTAGGTCAGGCATACATACAGCCATAATAGAATCTGAGGCATGTGTGACACTCAACATGCGTGTGATGGGAGTTGGGGCAGAAAAAGAAGAGATTTTCTTATTCCTGATGGGCCAAAGAAGAAGGTGGCATTTCCTAGTGGGGGGGGGCAGGAAAGATGTGTGTGATTTGGATGGGAGGAAAGGAAAGCCATTCTAAGAAAGAAAAAGACATATTCAGAGGAGAAAAGTTAGGAAAGGAAGAGGAATATTTGCAAGTCAGCAACAGTTTGGTAGATATGGTAGTTTTGTAACAGGGACTTAGAAAGGCTGCCTTTGCTAAGAGCAGTGACTCTTCATGTAGGCCTGCAGATGCCCGATGGATAACTGAAAGCAGGATAAAACTTGGCATCTCTGCCTCCATTTGTCTCTGTCTCCTTTATGACATTAAACTTTGGATAAGGGCCCTGAACAGCTCTGCATGTAGGCATGTTAACCGTTTAAGGAGTGTTTATCTAAAAACTAGTAATGCAAGGTTTATTAGCCTCAAATTTACCTAACCTATCTTGTCCCCTTCAAGACTAAGGTGGGGTTTGCAGAGACATCTGACTGTCAGCTTTTAAAGCACTGCCCCCCCCTCAGAGTGGGGCCTAGAAGTCTCCAGTCATCTCTTCCTTCCAAGACCATAGGCTTGACAGATAAACATCCTGAGCAACAAGTGGAAATCTCCCCTTCAAGCCATAAAGGACTTCTCCTGATCCACCTCATAAAATCAGAACTCAGAGAATGATCAACCGGACCACAGTTTGACCAAGACTGCTTAATTATGCATAACTCTCACCCCCCTCACACGCCCCAATTCCTCAAACCTACAGCTCTACAGCTTATGTCAGTACCCCGAAGACTGAGCTCAGCTGCTGGATCTCATGTCGCCTTCCCAATATGGCCATTTGATTAGAGTTCCCTTTTATACTTTCACCATTACCTTTTCTATTTGGTTTTGGGGGGTTAGTGACTGGACCTGGTTTGTTGAGACCCCGAGAGTCAGGTTTCTGGCCTAGGAGGACTCTGGTAACAGTTTTCTTGCAATCACACAATGTTAGAATTGAGACACTACAGATATTGAACTCAATTTCCTGATTTTACAGTTGGGAATATTAGGTCCAGAAAGTTTTAGTGACTTGCCCAAAGTTACATGGCTCAGAGTGGCAGGCAGTTAGAGTCCCAGCCCATGACTCTCATCAACTGCCGCTATACATTCCTGACCCCAGGAAGAAGATGACAGAGACACAGAAAGATCATGGAGGACCACTGATGGGATGTAAGATGTTTGCACATGAAACACTGGAAACCTGTACCTATTTTTTTTTTTTTTTTTGGTACCGGGGATTGAATGCAGGGGCGTTCTACCTCCGCGCTACACCCCCGGCCCTATTTTTTTTTTTTATATTTTATTTTGAAACCGGGTCTCACGAAGTTGCGGAGGGCCTCACTAAGTAGAGAGAGAGAGACAGGGAGAGAGAGAGAGAGAGAGAGAGAGAGAGAGAGAGAGCTGAGGTCTCTTCCTCCCAAAGTACTGGGATTATAAGCGTGCGCCACCACGTCCGGCCTGTACCTATTTTTGAATGGAAGTGACTCACAGTCAGAGTGGGACTACAAAAGATGGAGCTGGCGATGGTACTAGGATGGATGGAGAAGCAGAGAGCTGGGCGTGGTGGCACACGCCTATAATCCCAGTACTTGCGAGGCTGAGACAGGAGGATTACAGGGTAGAAGTCAGCCTCAGCAACTTAGCGAGATCCTGTTTCCAAATAAAAAATAAAATAGGGCTGGGAGTATAGCCCGGAGGTAGAAGGTCCCTGGGTTCCACCCTCAGTAACACACACACACACACACACACACACACACACACACACCAAAAAACAAAAACAAAAACAAAAAAACCAAACTAGGGTGGTAGAAGAGAATATAGAGAGGAAAGGATGAATGTGAGAGAATCTTAACCATTTGCTACAGGAGAGTCAGGGCATTGGAAAGTCAAAGACAACACTGGAAGTTCAGGGTTGGTTGACCAGTTGTCCATGGAAGAAACCATGTTATATGATTTCTTAGAAACCACCTTATACTTTTGCTGTCATTTCCCCTTAGAACTTCACTTACTTATTCGTTCTTTCCTTCAACAAATGTTTTTTGAGCCCTATGGAAGTTCTCCCTATTCACTCCAGCCAGTAACCAACTGAATGTGATGTTTCTTTTTCCTTTTTTTGCTGTACTGGAGATTGAACCCAGGGGCATTCTACTTCCAAACTACACCCCCAGCCCTATTTTTTATTCTTTATTTTAAAACAGGGTCTCACTAAGTAGCTAAGGCTGGCCGTGATCTTGTTTTCTTGAGATCTGCCCCCTTGAAGAACTCTTCGTGGCCAGGGTTGTTGGAGAGATTGGAGGCAAAATAAGGAGAACAGCTCGGTTATTGAAAAGAACCTGATTGTCTGGGAGGGTGTTGAAAAGCCAGCAAGATTTGAAATGGGAGGAGGATCAAAGTGTCCTGGGAGGAGAGAAGGCTGGCCCTGTGCACACAGAAGCTCCTGGCCTTAGGGAGTATAAAAGGTCCCAGTGTGAGAGCAACAAAGGGCCTCTTTTGTGCATTCACAGTCGGGGGCCTGAGGAGTGCACAGCATTGGCCCTGGGGCCAGGCAGGGGTGGCTCTAGGCTCAGACTGTCCCTTCCCCCAGTGCAAGGGCGCTTGTGTCACCCATCAGAATGAGCAGGCACTGAGGACTCTGTATGTCAGAAGGAGACCCAGGCTTCACAACTTTCAAAGACTGAGGGCTGCCAGGGAGGGTAGAAGCTCCCGTTTCGGTTCTGTACCTTTCATTTCATCTCCCGGTGATTCCTATCCCACCCTGATCGTTGCATATCTTGAACAGTTATGGTTTGTCCTTCTCATGACCATTGAGACTTATCGTCTATTTTTTTTTTTTTGTGGTACCGGGGATTGAACCCAGGGGCGGGATTGAACCCAGGGGTGTTCTACCTCCGCGCTACACCCCCGGCCCTATTTTTTTATACTTTATTTTGAAACCGGCTCTCTCGAAGTTGTGGAAGGCCTTGCTAGGTAGAGAGAGAGAGAGAGAGACAGAGAGAGACAGAGACACAGAGAGAGAGAGAGACACAGAGAGAGAGACACAGAGAGAGAGACACAGAGAGAGAGACACAGAGAGAGAGAGAGAGAGAGAGCTGAGGCTGGCCATGAACCCCGATCCTCCGGTCTCCGCCTCCCAAAGTACTGGGATTACAAGCGTGCGCCACCACGCCCGGCCCTTATCGTCTATTTTTATCCTGCAGGTTTAATCTTACCACTTGGACTCTTGAATAAATACTACAAATAGGTTAAACCATGTGGACCAACTAATAGGTTGGCCATAGTTGTACTGAGAAGTATTCTTTCATGCACCAAGGTTGAGCATACTGATTCTGGGCAGATAGGAGGTTGCAAAATTGTTTAACTTCTTTTTATCTCTGTCTCCTAATATAGTTGTCCTTCAGTATCTAAGGGGGTTGGTTCCAGGACCCCCTGTGATACCAAAATCTGCATATGCTTAAGTTCCTTATATAAAATGTACAGTATTTGAATACAACCTGTTCATGTCCTTCTGTATACTTGAAATCATCTTTGGGTAAATTATGATATCTAATATGAGGTAAATGCTCTACAAATAGTTGTTATGCAATATTGTTTAGTGAATAATAACAGAAAAATAGTCTTCACATGTTCAGTACAGAAAATATTTTTTCCTGAATATTTTTAATCAGTGGTTGATTGAATCTTCAGATGCAGAATCGCTGGTTACAAAACCCACAGATATGAAGGGACAACTATAATAACAAGTGAAAATCCAGTGGAAGGAGGTTCACAAGGTAGGTTACAGAAACATGGACAGAAAGCTCAAGTCAAATCGCTTCTCATCCACCTTTCAAAATGCTTGATATTGTGATGTCCTCTGGCTACCTAAGGTACCCTCTGAGGTCAGGGTGGTTCCGGGCTGCGCAGCAGCCGCTCTGGAAGCCTTGCTCTGCCGCTTTCTGGCGTGTGACTCTGAGTAAATTACTGAATTTCCCCAGACTTTGTCCTTCATCTGTAACAAAGCTGTGATATCTAGCTTGCATGGTTTTAGCAGGAGGATTTAGCAAGCCTCTGGCAGAGAGTAGGTATAAGCTAAGTGGAAGTTAGGGATAGCTCTGGATGAGACCAATTTAAAGTTTAGGATTTGGCATCTGATTTTTGCCATTATCCCATAGCTGTGTCCTACATAGAATTCTGGAAAGAGGGAATACCAATCTCAAAGAAATGTGATCCTCAGGATAAAGATGATGGGGATAAAGATGGCGGGGGCTGTCAGCCATGATCTATCTCAGTGGTCAGCTCCCTTGTCACACTGCCTTGGACACCAGGGATGCACACCCATTTAGACTTTATTATAGGAAGCCCAAGGGCTGGGCACTGTGTGGTTAAGGACGTCATGTCCCAGCAGGAGAGAGTCAGTGACTTGTGCAAACTGTAAGCTGAGCCAGGAATGCAACCCAGGTGCCCCAACTCCCTGCCCCATACCTAATGATAAGGCCCCACTGCACTCCCTGTATCTGGGGTTGGACTTTCTGGAGGCAAGAGAGTGACCTCAGTCAGGCATTGGTGAGCTCAGCTGACTGCCCTGGTTTGGAATGTAGAGAAATGGTATCAGTTCCCCATGAGAAGGCTTCGCAGCCTCGGTTTCCCAGAGGCCAGTGGTGGGAACAGGTTCTTCCCTGGAGACCAGAAGGAGCACTGAACTTTGAGAAGGCTCCACAGGCAGGGGAGGGAAGAGCCACTGAAGCGTTGAAGGGGAGGGACAGAATGATTTATGAGTAAATCTTAAATGAGCAGAACTTGCCGGCCTGACCTCAGCACCAACTGAGGGGCGTGGGAGAGCATTCTGCAAATATTTAAGAGGCACTGATGCCAGAGAACTCAATGCCTGAACCTGGGTGGAAGGGAAGAGAGGGAAGCAAAAGGAAGGCTGTCAGGGAAATCTTACCAAGAGCCATGGGAGGCAGGGCCTGCTCCCCTGGGGACCCTGGACTGTTTGGGAGTCTCCCCAAGGCTCAGGGTTTGAGGGCTGACAGATTCCAGGATGCAGACAATGTGGGCCAGAGCAATGGGTCTGGATCACTTTTCCTGTAAGGAAATGGGGCAGAAACACAAGGAAAGACAGACAGTGAGAACAAAATGAATAGAATAGCCCTTTCCTTCCTTTTCATATCCTGTTCTAATTGGTTTTCTAGGCATCTGTGTTATCTGTGTTAGTCCTGGCTGGTTCTGCTTTTTCCTTGATGGCCTGCTTATAATATCTTCCTATTTGATCAAGCCAGAGCCTATATATCTTTCAAAGCCCAGGTTAGCCGTTAGCTCCTCTGGGAAGCTTGCCTCAACCTCAAAAGGTGCATACCCTCAAAAGGTTCATTACCCTCTCCTGAATTCCCAGGCACCTTGAAAGGTCACCATACGTTCTAGCATCCTGAAGGTTTTGTGCAGTCTTATGGTAAAGATATATTTTGAACTTTGTTTATTCTAATATTCTCTAAATCTCTTTGGTCATGGTATCTGACTTTTAGAATACATTACACCCTGGCGTATAGGTTTTCTCACTTTGTGATTCATAAATGACTGGCATCACCCAATTACATCCAAAGAGAATCTGGGCTGGAAAATACAGGATCCACTTCCTTTGCAGTCCCCCAGCACCCAGAAAAACCTACGTGATCCAAGCATTTGGGTTTAATTAAAAGGTAAGAAGAACACTGCAAACAAAATGAAGAAGCATATGACAAAACTAGGAGATATTTGCAACATAAATACAGAGGAATGATATCTTGAACCTAGGAAAAATGTATACATCAGTCAGAAAAACAATGTTGCAATAGAAATGGGGAAAATCATAAACAGTCAACTCATAGAAGAAATACACAAAACTTCTACGTATTTGAAAGAATCTTTAACCTCAGAACAACTATGAATGTGCAATAAAAATGAAGTACCAATTAAACTGGTGAAAAGAAAGAGTTGGGTTAGCGAGGACATAAGGAAATCAGCACTCTTACAATGCTGGCTTTTTAAAAAGTTAGTATACACCTATTTTTCAAGATTGCACTAAAAATGGGAATTTTCCCATCATGAATGATTTGTCAAAATATGCTTTAACAGGCTGCATTATGTGGAATATCAAAATTCATTTTATGACTGAACATTTAAGTAGTTCCTGAGTTTTTTTTTCTGATCTTAGATTATTTCCTTAGGATCAGAATTTATTAATAATGTATTAGTTATATACTGCTATGTAACAAATCACCCCCAAAACTAAATATTATGTAGCTCACAACAATAATAGCAAATGAATCTGGTTTCTGTGGGTCAGGAATTTGGACCAGATGCAGAGGGTGGCTTGTCTCTGATTACTGATACCTGGGGCCTCATCTGGGAGACTGGAAGACTGGAATCCTGGGGCTAGAATGACCTGAGACTCACTCAAATTTCCAACATCATGTTTAGTGGGGGACATCAACTGGAGCCTCTGCAGGTAGCCTTTCTGCGCAGCCTGGGCTTCCTTACAATATGGCAGTGGTGATCCAAAAGTGGGGAGAAAGGTATTGCTGCTATAATGAATTACCACAATCTTAGTGACTTGAGCCTGGGCCACCTGCCTGTGCAGCTTGCTCATGCCCTCTGGTCCTGCTCAGGCTCAATCCCAGAAATATTCTTTCCACTTTATGTGGACAGTCACCAGGCTCATCAGTTTTCCAACTTGGTAGATATGATAGAACATGACTCATTTCAACAGGGAGTTCCAAATTTGTGACCCCTTTGTGTCCTGTGCATTCTGTATTTACCATGGCTCAGTAATGTGCAAAGAACTGTTTTTAAATGCCAGAACCTTGCACCAGAACTCAGAACTCGTGACTTTCCTCTGAGGCTCATCATAATCTCTATGTTGCATCTTTTTCCAACACTGATACCATCAGTAACCCAGGGTCTGCCTGATCACACAGCCTGAGTGTCAAGGCTTTTGGAACAATGACCTGGACCAACTACAGAGAACTATCTTATTCCAGACCCCTCTCAAGGCTGGTGATCTCCCATGCCACTCAGTACAGCCGCCCTCCATATCCACGGGTTCCACATCAGCAGACTCAGTCAACCATAGATCACATACTGTATACTTAGGCTTTTGATGGTTGCATCTTTACTCAACATGTACATATTTTTTTCTTATCACTATTCCTTATACAATACAGTATAACAACTATTTACATGATAGCATTTACATTATATTAGGTATCACAAGTAATTAAAGATGATTTAAAATATATGATTGGATGTGTGCAGGTTATAAGCAAATACTATGCCATTTTATATAAGGGACTTGAGCTTCTGTTGATTTTGGATCTGCAGGGAATTCCAGAGTCAATCCCCTGTGTATACTGAGGGATGACTATATATGGAAAAGAGCAATATTTCTAGGTATGGACTACATGGCCTCCAAAACCCTATAAGGCAGTCAGGCTCTGTACTTCTGTATTTGTGGTGGTGATGGTGGGGGTGTAAGATATAGCAGTTTGTCTGGAATGGACATCCTGGTACACCTCTTATCACTGGACCCCTAAAACTTAATTGGTTTGGCTGATCCCTGAATCTTCATAGGGTTTATAGCACATGTGTCTTCCCAAAGCCTCTTGCCTGTCCTTCACAATCACCATGAAGCTTTGACCTAATGGATCACTGTGATATTTTATGAGCTGTCTAGGCAGTTGGAGCTCCTTGGATTATGTTGGGACAGAGAGAGGAAGAGTTAACATAGCTCTGTGGCAAATCTCTAGAGGCTGTCCCACACAAATTCAAACTATTTACATTTCTCTCTTTTTAGTTGAATGATGAAAAAATGTGTTTGTAAAACCAGTGTTTGCATACTCTGAGATCTTGTTGATCTGGGCGAGCAATAAGATCTTAGGACAGATCCACTGTGACCAGGTTTCTCGCTTCTTGAGGCCAGTGGTAGGGTAGTATACAGTAATTCTCCAGGGTTCAGGCAGGGGTGTATTTGTGAATTAACTAGAGATATTATAAGACTACAGACCCAGCATCTTGTAGGTTGTTAATGGTAAAACTTATCCTGCCATCCCCCCAAAGGATGTCACCCTTCCATTGGGGGAGGGTAACACCTTGGAAGCAACAATTCAGAAGTTACCAATTAACCTTTTGTACTATGCTCTTAGCCCTTAGCCCATAACCCAGGGACCCAATGGAGGAGTTACTCCAACAGCCAAGAATATCAATTTCAGTATATGCTAGGGGATTGTCGATGTCTGCGAACCCAGCGGGCCTACTGTGAGCTGTATTTTAGCCAGGACTACATTTATTTCCTGGCTCTAGAGGCCTTAGTTCTAACAGGGGGTCATTACCATGCTTTGGGTCTCCAGGTATCACTGTCAGCTTATATCCTATGTTCAATTATCCTAGAAAATTCTAGTTATTTCCTTATTCATGGTACACAGAGTGACTGTGATCAGCTGCAGGACCCTCTGGGGAATTGCACTGTGGCATTTGCTACCACGAGGACGGTCTTTCCTCCTAGGGATCCAGTTATGTCTCCAGCCAGTGGATTCCAGTCAGGTCTGGCAATTGAGCAAAATATTTCATTTTTTTATTGCGATGATTTTCTTTTGCTTTTAGATTTCTGCTTCTCCAATCTTGACTGTTTTGGACTATAAATATTAAGCAGCATTCTTGTCTCTGTTTCTCTGGATCCCTATATTCCTGTAGATATTGATAAGAATAGATTTGTGAGCTGGGCATGGTGATGCACACTTGTAATCCCAGTACTTGGGAGACTGAGACAGGAGGATCGCAGGTTTGTGGCCAGCCTCAGCAACTTGTGAGGCCCTCTGCAACTTAGTGAGATCCTATTTCAAAATAAAGAATAAGCCGGGCATGGTGGCGCAGCTTGTAATCCCAGTACTTTGGGAGGCAGAGACTGGAGGATCCGGGTTCGCGGCCAGCCTCAGCTTGCGCACGCGTGCGCACGCGCTCTCTCTCTCCCTGTCTCTCTCTCTCTATCTCTCTCTCTCTCTCTCTCTCTCTCTCTCC
>PVJS01002464.1:23454-84444 GCA_004027185.1 Glis glis | reverse complement strand
AGCTGAGGCTGGCCGCGAACCCGGATCCTCCGGTCTCCGCCTCCCAAAGTACTGGGATTACAAGCGTGCGCCACCACGCCCGGCCAAACTTGACTTTTTACCACTGCATATGCTTTCTGAAAAATGTTTTGGCCCTATGATTTTTACATAATGCTATCATCTGTGAGAAGGGCAGATGAATGAAGAGAGAAGATAAATATCTTCATTACTTTAGAGTAAACTATGAATTGTACTCAACAAATGAGCTGTGCTTTTCTGCGCAGAAAACTATTAGGCTAAACCGCATAAAATTGTCATTTTTGTAGGTTAAAATTGTTGCATATTGGCAATTTCATATGTTTCAATGAAATTTCTTATTACCTGTTTCTAAAGATACCATCTTCTTTAGAAAGCAATTGAAGACATTAAAAGCACATAATACATTTGAAGGATCTGATTGCTTTTTAAAATGTACCTTATGAGGTTAAAATATTTTTGAAAGGAAAATCATTACTATGCATATTCACAATTTTAAATCACTATGCATCTTATATTCTGTCCCTTTTCTTGTAAAGGTCCAAATTAGGGGGGTGAAGACAGACTGTGTATTAAAGAGTGGACTATTTTCTCTGTACCAGAACATAAAAATGTCAAAGAGCAGGATCAAATGAGAGAAGTCAAGATGCATATTTTCACAAAAATTCTTTGTTCTAATCATTCATTGAAAAATGATTACAAGTTTAAGAAATCCATTTAAATTTAATTTGACCACATTACTTCTTGGTAGGATCATAATTATCTCCAAGTAATTTTATAAATAATTACTTCAAATGCTGCATTTTGCTATACATCATAAAGTAACTAAATTAAGAATTTAAATTATGCTGCTTTAGTATTTATAGTTAATTATATTTTCACTTCATGAACAGCTTTTAATTGGGAATTTGAGTTTAAATTTAATAATAAAAAGCTGAGCTGATTAAGTTATTATTAAAAGATCTATTCAATTTAACCATTAATTAAATGAGGTGATATATTTTAAGAAAATATGCTTTTTAAATAGTGTCCCTTAAATGGTTTTGAGCCCTAATACATTTGATGTGATCTATCTACATCCTCTAGATTATTGTAAAGTTTCTTCAGTTTTTGGCTTAATGTATAGAATGGTAGTGGAATACTGTAATGATGTTGTTTCATAGAGCCACACAGTACAAATCAGAGGGGAGAAAGATAATGTTAAAATTCTAGTTAAAATTTCTAATTAAAATATAATACTCCCAAATGAGTAAGAAGACAGATTTATGAATTAAACATTTCTGATGTCTTAGAATGTAAGAAGTTTGTAGAAGTGTTTTAGAAAATGCAAGTGATGGGCGTATTGTAAAAGAGGTACTCCAAAGAAAACCTCAGCGCTTTGCCCCCTAAACATTATCTGAAAGTCAGGAATACTAGGGAGCATCATAATTACAATCACCAAATATATGACAGATAATACATTATTTTGAGGATAGCCTTCCTGGGAATTACAATATGTTTTAGTTAAGAAAAAAAGTATGTAAGAAAGAGCATACGGGAAGTAAAGTGGTATAAGATCCTGTATCTTTCATGGAATTTGATTATCATTAGGTTCTGGGTTGGTGGCTGAGGGTGTGAAGGGTCAGAGGAACTGGGATATGTCGACTCTTGATTTTGCTGACCATTAGCTGTGGGTTTTAGAAAAGCCAATTAATATATTTGAATCTCAGTGCCTCCATCTGATTGGAATTACATGCTATCTTCTCCATTATACACTGTTTTTTATTCTCACAGCTAAACTTCCTCCTACGGAGCCCCACAACACAGGTGCCACTTTTCAACTTATGGTATACTTATGTGTGCACATCTTGATACACATATGGCTCCACTGGAAAATAAACTGTTTGGGGAGGAGGGTCTCTGCCTTCACACTTTTGTGCATTCTACAATACTTAGCACAACATCCTCTGAGTGCAACCAATGACTACTTGCCATAGAAGAAACTTGTTTACTAAAAATGCGGATTCCAGGCATCTCTAGCACCTTATTGGCCAATGCAATAGCTACCAGCCATATGTGTCTATTGAACACTTGAAATGTACCTAACCCTAATTGAGATGTTCTGTAGTTATAAAATACAGAGAAGATTTAAAAGTTTACTATAAAATTATAAAATTTCTCATTAATATTTAAATATTGGTTATATATTTAAATGTAATATATTGGATATATGGTTAAATAAAATACATTTTTAATTAATTTCACTTTTTTTAACTTTCTTAATGTAGCTTCAAAGAATACAAATAATCTGTGCATTTAACATGCCATTTCTTTTGGACAATACCAGGCTAGAGAGTTTGATTCAGTAGAATTCTGTGCAATACACCTATCTGTATCTTTGCAAAGATCTTCAGGCGATGACTCTGCACAGACTTTTGAAAATGATCAAGGTGATCCCTTAACTACACAGGGTGGACATTTAACAAGTGATTTTGGTGTTGGTAGCATTCTCAGCATTTCATTAGTATGTAAGTAAATTCTGTCAATGAACGAAAGTGCTTGCACTGGGTAATTCTGGGGTGACATACTAGTAAAGCAGAAAGAAAAGGTTGCTGCCATTCTGAATAGCATTCTCCACAAATGACAAAGCTTATTTGAGGTCATTAGAAACAATTAGCACCTTGTCTGCTACAGTAAACAAGAGCTCTGTTTTCAGGAAATGATGTTTCTTGCTAACTTCAAGAAGAGACTGACATCCTAGGAAAAGACTAAGAAGAGAAAGGGTAGAATCAAAGTAAAAATAAAAATAAACTCGTCCAGAGGGTTTGGCTGTTAAAGTTAGGTGGTGACTAAGCCTGATTAATTTATTTATTGACACAGCATTGGTGTAGATTGAATGAATGTGAATGGATGGTTGGAGGAGCAATGAGTAAGAGTAAAGGAGACATGGATTTTTTTATTCAAGAAAAATTAAAAATGTACTATTTCCTGGTATAAAGGGAATAATAAAATGGAATTTTTAAGGATATGTATATTTAGAATTAATTTAATGAAAATCAAGGTTTTACACTAGTCTCATTCTATAAAGTTATATCTGTAATTCATTCTGACATTCAGATATAACAGAAAGGACAACATTATACAGCAGAATGTAGGTAATGATACTTTCAGGAAAGAAAACACATCCATTTTAAAGCTTTTCATTTTACTCTGATTTTACACTACAGACAAAAAAAAAAAAACTCCAAACTTATGTTCTTGAAAAGCAGCTTGATTAAAAATCACTCACAGGACAGTTATATTCTTTCTGAGATAGTGGCGGAAGCACAGTAGATAGTTTTTTAAAAATATAAACAGTATGTATTCATATGAGTGGATGAGTCTAGCCCATTCTTTTCCCTTTCAACAATCCCTTTAAGAGAAATAAACTACTTTGCCTTCTTTGCAGACAAGAGTGGGTGTTGGGCTGCATAGGACCCTTTAGTCTTTTAGATTCTCCACAAGGCTTACTGGGAATGACTTAATAGCCTTCTGAGAGAACTGAGGTTGCATTTTGTGCCACTGCAAATTTAAATCCAGGTCACAGAGATGTTAAATAGCAAATGACACATTTACTGTGCCACCCAGCTGCCTCCTCTAATGCACTAGGACTGCCTTCCGAACAAAGTCAGCATGCCAATGTTAGGTTGTGTGCGATGGCTTTGTTTGTCAGGGTGATGCTAAAAGAAGAAATTCTGCCCACAATTAAAAAGCTACTTAGCTCAATTGCTCAATTCACCCCTGAAGTGTCAAATAAATGACTTGTCTCTGTGAAGGAGCCATAATCCTGAACCTCATGAGTGAAAAATTTTCAAGCTGTTCAATGACTCAGAGTTAAGATTAAAGTACTCTTAGATGGTCTAGCTCCCCATGCTAGATGGCAGAGGTCACAGGATATCCTCATCAGGCTGCTGTAAATAATCTTTTTTAAAATATGTCTTGCCTCAAGAAAAACTTGTTAAAGTGAAAGCTATTCATCCTTATTTTGTGTTATGTAAGAAAGATGATCTGTGTTGGCAAAATCATAATACGTTACTTCTTTCATCACACCACAATTTCACATGTGTTTTTCAAAAGACTCTCAATTATTGCACCCCCTCCTGAGAATCAATGTCACATTGTGTATTAATTCCAATAATAGAAAAAAGGTAAAACTGAGAGGTCAATAATCTCTGAAGGGCAAGGCTTGGGTGCTTTTATTCTTGATGAACTCAGAGATCCAGAGCATTGGGACACCAGAAGAAAACACAGAAAGTATCTGTCAAGCAACAGACACTCACCTGGATATACTTCTTTTACTTGTCAGGCCAGTTAACATTTCTCAGTTATGACTGAGTTATCTTGACCAGGCAAGCATTTACATCCTAATAAGGCTCTGCTTTTCTGTATGAGAACTAGCTGGGGGAAGGAGGTGGTGTTTACACACACACACACACACACACACACACACACACACACACGAGTCAGGAACCATCCTAAGTATTTACTAATATGTTATTTCTGGGTTTAGGGCTTATTTATAAACTTCCTCCAGTGATCCCAATATTCAGCTAAATTAGGGAGAGTCCTGGCCTATGCCATGTGACTGTCATTTTTCTACAGAGATACATGAACTGTTTCATCATTCAAACTGAGCCCTGATTGTGAATTCAAAGTTACTTTGCAAGGTAAAGTACACAAACTACATACACACACACACACACACACACACACACAAATGATGAAAAACGCACATTTATTTATATACAAAATGACCTTCCCTCCATTTGTACTAAGGTGTATTATGTAGACATTTTTATTACAAAAGAATATCTTCAAAAGTTTCTTCCAGTGTTCATACTCACCCCAGCAAAAATAGATGAGAAGAAGAAATATTTTCTCTGTCAATATTTTTCTCTGTTTCCACATTATCTTTGGGGTATTTGAAGATACTAAAGAATTTCTGTATTTGAAAAGATCACTGTATTCCATATAGAATTTTGCTTTTTATTTTTTTTACTGAGGAGTGGGGTTGAGGGCTAAACTATTTTCATTCATTCTTTGGCAATATTTATCTGTGCTTTTCCCTTTCTATGTGCAAAGCACGAAGCTAAGTGCTTTGAGGGACATAAAGTTGAATCAGATATTTATATATTTATTCTGCCCACATAGAATTTATAGTCTTTTAGGGGAGATAAACCATATACATAAATATCTACACTACAACAAAAAGCATAAACCATAAAGGAAAAGACTGATCAATTTGACTGCATTAATATTTAAAAATTCTGGCCATCAAAAGGTACCATTTTATGACAGTGAAAATATAAGCTGTAAAATGTAACAAAATTGTGTAGTTGCCTATAACTGATATAGAAATAAAACCCATAATATATAAAAGACTTCCAAAAATGAATAGGAAAAATTCCAATCATACATTAGAGAAAGAGGTAAAAATATGAGCAGGTAATGAATAGAAGCTGACTTACTAATAAAAAGTGAAGAGTGACTAATAGTCATCAAATAATAATACATATTAAAAACCATGGATACAACAAACATCAATTTTGGAAAAAAATTTAAGTCTGATAATCCCTGCATTGGGGAGAATATAAAGCTATGGGAATTCACTTCTGGTGGAAGCATGAGTTGGTGCAACGTCTATGGAGAGTAGTTCGGCAATGTCTAGAGAAGTCAAAGGCATGCATACTCACAAAGAAATCCTATTCCCAGGCACATGCTGTGCCAATGTCCTAGCTAGAATCGGTAGCACAATCAATCCAGAGAACTGAGGAGTATTCCACAAAGAGATGTTCTACAAAGTTTTCGGCGGGCTTAAGCAAAATCAAAATGGGATTGTAGTGTCGCAGGGTTCATATCAGCAGGAGTCACTACTAGCTCTAGGCTGAAAGATACAGAGAGAAGGGCTCCTGGATGCAGGATAAAGTGTGACAGCTGTGAAGAAATCTGGCCAACAGACTTCTCAATGAGGGCAAAGAGCCATGGGAGGAGAGATGGGAGGGAGGAAGCCCGGGGCATAAATATCCCAGCCCCATTCTTCCCTTGCCCTCTGATGTCCTGTGAGTGCCTTCCCTGGATCTAAACACCCAAAAGCCAGGGCAAGCAAGCCCCCTCCCGAAATACATAAATGTCGGATGGCCAAGACACAAAGTAGGGTATTAACAATGGGAAACTTTAATATAATCCCTGGAGAAAGTCTACAGTACACCTTCATAGAATGTCTGTATTACCACTGCTGATAATAGAAAACAGAAATAACTAAAATAATCATGAACATGAAAACATCTAACAAAAATTGTCAAGTAGAGAAGGATTCATACAGTATGTTACTATTTATCATATAAAACATGTAAAATAGCTGGGCATGGTGGAGGATGTCTATAATCCCATTACTGGAGAAGCTGAGACAGCAGGATCACAGGCTCGAGGCCAGTGTGCTATCATTTAGTGAGATTCTGTTTCAAATTAAAAAAAGGGCCGGGGCTGTAGCTCAGTGGTGTAATGCCCCTGTGTTCAATTCACAGCACCACAATAAGTAAATGAATAAATAAATAAATAAATAAATACAATTATTGTGAGTTGGCTAATAATACATTTAGTTAGTAAAAGTGTAAAGAAATTCAGGAAAATCATAAATGGCAGATTCATGAGAGGTATTACATCTGAGGAAGGGAGAGAAATGCAGCTTTTGGTATATACTTATACTAAAAAAGTTTGTTGTTTATATGAAATTCAAACTTAACTGGATAGCCTGTATTTTATGAGGCAGCCCTAGTCAGGAGGCACAGAGCGGGTTCAGGTGGCTGTGTTAATTCAAATGTTGTCTCCACGTCTTTGGTTTGTCTTTTCCAGTGATCTGTTCTTACAAGGCTGCAGCTTGATGGGCAGAAGTTATATTTCTTTTGTTGGGCAATGGGAACACAGATGTTCATTGTATTATTCTGTATAGTTTTTGGTATGTATGGAATGTCCCTTAAGTAATGATGAAAGTATCCATGCAACAAGGTCAGGACTGAAGCATCTTAGGAAAAGTTCTCTGGATAAAATACTTAGGAGGGAAGAAGAGATGGCTCATGTCCAGCAAGGACTCAGAGGGTCAAATCCTTGAGCTATGAATGAGATAGCTAAAGAAGATCAACCTGTGCTAGGAAAAGTAGCTATATGAAGAAAGGCAAGAAGACATGAGCGCAACATACATATCAGGAGAATGAAGATAGTAATGATACAAGTTGTAAAGCTGATACATCACGCACAGGTTATTTTCATCAGCATGCTTGAGTGTAATATGCCAGATAACATGTTGATGTTTTATGTTTAATTTAAAACTCATAATAAGAGTATTTGAGAGAAGTATCATAATTTTCTCTCTTTAAAAAGAGTTTTAGAGAAATGAGATAATTTATGCAAGTTCACAAAGCTAGTTAGTGTCAGAGGCAAAGTTTGACCCAAATTATATGAGTTCAAGGTGTATACTTACCTATAGTAAATACTCCATCTAGCATGAGGATGTACATTACATCCACTCTTTGCTGGACATTCATCTTTCTGTGATCCTTGCAACCATCTTACAAGTTAGGTACTGCCCAACTTTATGCAGGGAAGCAAATAGCTTGCCTAAGAATCACTGGCTACAAAACAGATGGACTGGTATTTTCAACAAGCTCCTTAGGACTACAAAACCAATTAGCCAAATAAGCTGTTTAATAGGTAATGCCAGAGGTAAGGCCAAGAGAAATATAGAAAATAGGCCTGAAGCCAGGCACAGTGGTACACACCTGTAATACCAGACAGGAGGATCACATCCAGGACAGTGTGTGGTGACTTAGTGAGATCCTGTTTCAAAATAAAAAATTAAAAGGGTTGGGGGTGTAGTTCAGTGGTTAGTGGTAGAATGTCCCTGGGTTCAATACCCAGTAGCAAGAAAGAAAGAAAAGAAAGAAAGAAAGGAAGAAAGAAAGAAAGAAAGAAAGAAGAAAGAAAGAAAGAAAGAAAGAAAGAAAGAAAAAAAAGAAAGAAAGAAAGAAAGAAAGAAAGAAAGAAAGAAAGAAAAAAAAGAAAGAAAGAAAGAAAGAAAGAAAGAAAGAAAGAAAGAAGAAAGAAAGAAAGAAAACATACTTGAAAATAGACACTGGACAGGGCTTCAGATGGGATTGAAGGGAGGGCTAAATGTGCAATGTGTGCATGTATGATGTTCATACCCTGACATATATCAAAATGTATAATTATAATTTACAATGCACCAATAAATGAACATAAAAAGTTAAAAAAAATAAAATAAAAAAAAATAAAATTAACCAGAAAAAAAAATAAAAAAATAAAACTACACTTTCTTCTCTCAGCCACTGTTTGTGGCAAGTGTTACAGAGGTCATCCACTGGCTTTTTTTTTTTTAATTGGAGAAATGAAACAATCAAATCTGTTTCAAGAAAAGTAATATGAAGGTAATATCAATTTCTGTTGACAGGTTATTAGCATATATTTGGGTAAGAGGTTTACTTCACTATACCTTAATTCATTGTTGCTCCATCACAGCACTTACTAGAGTATTTTACATGTGACAAGCACTCATATGTACATATGCCAATAATCAGTAATCGCATATTTCATGAATACATAAATGGCATATATAACCCAAGTTAATAGTAAGAAAATATTTTAGTTGTGGAGTTTAGAATATGTTTCAATAGAGGAACTTCAAAGGAAGTTCAGTAGGCTTCCCAGGTCTGCCACTGTCTTGACTTGTTAACATCCTATCTATGATTCTCAGATAAGGTGACTCCTGGGGTTCCTTGAGATATTGTCTTTATGAGATGTTGAAAAAGAGTATGCAGTCCCTGTGTGCTCACACAGTAAAAGTCCCACTAAGAAGCTATAAATGCTGGGCATGATGTTATACACCTGTAATCTCAGTACTTGGGAGGCTGAGACAGGAGGATCACGGGTTTGAGGCCAGCCTCACTAACTTAGCAAGACCCTCACATACATAGCAGCTTAGCTTAGTGAGACCCTGTTTCAAAATAAAAAATAAAATAGGGCTTGGTTGTGGCTCTGAGGTATGATGCCCTTCTGTTCAATACCCAGAAAAAATACATATAATTAAGATAAAGGACTTTGGTGTGTGATAATTATCTATAGCAGTAGTATGTATTTAACTCAGTTCTACTGCAGAATAAGGATAGAGATAGCCTGCTTTCTTCCCAGAATTGAATAGTCTGTCTTTCATTCAGTTTTTAATATATTTGGGCCTTTAAGAAATTGATAATTCATTTTGGATCAATATGTCGGTTTTTAATCCTCTCAATAAAACAGTAGTTACATAAGAAGGGAGGGAAATGAATTATCACTCGCAGGTCTGTCCTGAGACAGGATTCTAGAGAAGCATCTGTTTTAGAATGATTGACGATGTACTTCCTACAGTGCTACAAAATCTGATTCTCATTTAAGAGTTTTTTCACACACTAAAATGCTTATTCATGAAGAATCATATAGTGATATATACAGAGACCATACTCCCAGTCACCTAAAATAAAATGATATACTTTCCAAAATGAACTTCCCAATACATTCAGATTTGGATTTCTATCCATGAAGTTGTCATAGTCTAGAGTTAATAAATTTATATCACTTATATATTTCTGAGTGAACATGATTATTGAAATATAGGAAACAAAACTTCTCAAGTGTCTGAGAGTAAGTTCTTTGAGTATATCTTGATAGAATGAATACTTTTATTGAAACTTAAATTACCACATATGATAAACTTATTTTTTCTATAGAAAGGCATATATTGCCTGAATGTGAGGTTAATTTGAGAGAAAATGTGTCTTAGCTATAAATCCACATGTATGAGCCAAGGTTTAGTTGATTTAATGACTGTACTTTCTATTGAGGATTCCCTACTGTGCTTATGAAAAACACTTCAAGATTTCATATCCAGAACTTCCTTTATCATGTGGAACTTCAAAGTGTGTCTCCTAAATCCCTTCTCTTTATAATGAAACCTTTAGTTGCTAGTAATTTCCCCACTGCTGTTCTCAGAGGCTGTACCTACATTTAAATCTAAGGGATGAAAACAAGAAAGGATACATTACACTATATACCACAACAAACCTTTGAATTAATTTGTAATTCTGTTTAAATTTGTCTTTCTAGAAACATGTGCCACATTTATAAGAACATTTTCTCCTGTACTTATACATTAGTTTTTCTTTTTATGTGAAATATCTCATCAAACTTTTAATAAGCATTATTTTAAGTGCATGAATAATTTTACTAGATCTCACCAAATTATTCTCCATAATAGTTCAGACTTTTCAATATAATTTTATTAGTGCATTGTAATGATGCCTCATAGTGAAGTTCAAAGTAATACAAACATGTACACAACACTTGGTGTGTTTCCTTCCACATCCCACCCCCTCTCCTCCCTCCACTCTCCACATACATGTTAGATTGGTAGTGATATCTTCATCTATGAACATACCATAATCTGAACTGTTCTCTTCCTCAAGCCTCATTTTTTCCCCTGTCCACATCTCCCCTACCCCTTCCACTATTCTACTGGTCTTTCTTCTCATTTAGCTAAAGACCCTTTTCTTTCCTATTTTCTTTCTAGCTTCTACATATGAGAGAAAACATATAACCCTTCACATTCTGAGACTGGCTAATTTCACTTAGCATGATATTCTCTAGTTTCATCCATTGTTTTACAAATTACATAATTTTGTTCTTTTTTATGGCTGAGTAAAATTCCATTGTTTGTATATACCATCTTTTTGCTATCCATTAATCTATTGACAGACACCTAGGTTGATTCCATAGCTTGGTTATTGTGAATTGTGCTGCTATAAACATGGATATGCATGTATCCCTAAAATATTCTGGCCTTAATTCTTTTGGAAAGATACCGAGGAGCAGTATAGCTGGGTCATATGGTGTTTCCATTCCTAGTCTCTTGAGGAATCTTCAAACAGATCTCCATAGTGGTTTTACTAATTTACTATCCCACCAAGAGTATATGAGGGTTTCTATTTCCCCACATCCTCGCCAGCATTTATTATTGCTCGTATTCTTGATGATTGCCATTCTAACTGGAGTTAGATGGGATCTCAGTGTAGTTTTGATTTGCATCTCCCTGACTGCTAATGATGTTATACAACAGTTGTTTCTAATGAACACCCCTCCAGTTTCTAAGTTAGATTATCCCTTAATTCAGAGATTCTTTATCTTTCTTGCTGGTAACAAATTAAAACAGCCATCCAGTTGTCTATAACTAATGTGAAATAATATTAACCCATTTAACTTTTTTTCTTATCTTGAGCTGCCAAATGGTAACTATCCCTATTATTCAGCAAAAAGTTGTAATCTGGGGTTTGATATTCATTTTGCTCAGTTTCTTAAAAACTGTGCTTCATTTGACAACTATATAAAATAATCAAATGTATAATTTTAAGTTTTAAATTTTTTATTAATCTGTTTTGAGGAAATAATATGCTAGGTAAAATTAATTTTGGTGTTCAATTTAGTGAGTTAAGTAATATGAATCAATAATCATAGAATAACACAATAAAGATTATAGAAGCCGGGTGTTGTGGCGCACGCTTGTAATCCCAGTACTTTGGGAGGCGGAGACCGGAGGATCAGGGTTCATGGCCAGCCTCAGCTCTCTGGCTCGCGCTTTCTCTCTCTCTCTCTCTCTCTCTCTCTTTCTCTCTTTCTGTCTACTTAGTGAGGCCCTCCACAACTTCATGAGACCCGGTTTCAAAATAAAGTATAAAAAATAGGGCCGGGGGTGTAGCGCGGAGGTAGAATGCCCCTGTGTTCAATCCCCGGTACCGCAAAAAAAAAAAAGATTATAGAAAATAGGAACACAATGTCATTTATGCAGAGATTATCACTATGAGACAACAACAAACATTTCTGGGGGTGCCTACTCTGTCTCAGCCATATTTACATTTTAGAATTCACTGTACAGAAAGGAGTTCTGGAATTCACATATTTGGCTTCTTGAACCTTTACCCCCATTTGGCCTTTACTCACTCAATCTTCAGTACTTCAGTTAGAAAAATTTTATGAATATGGGGAAGGGCACCAACCTGATCCTTTGCTTGTAAAAGATTTAGTCAATCAATACATCTCCATATAACCAAGCTTTAAATATTCATTGTCTATTCTTAATTCTTGTTTTGATTCATCTATCATTATTTTTCATTTCTTTTTCTCCTAAAAATACTGGCCATCAAAAGTTGAATTAATAGCATAGTATTTTCAAGTTCAAAAAGAAAGGGAAAAAGAAATGGACTTTGAATTGAAGAATACAGTGTTATTCAAAGCTGAGCTAGAAGAAGGATGTAGTTTCTAAAGAACATCCTTAATATTTATTTTAAATTCCACCAAATGTAATGGTTCTTTATCACAGACATTCTCATTGCTTATGTGAGCACACGTACTGCTATTTTCATAAAAATGTCCAAGAGATGTCTTCATTTTCAAAGGACATATAATTCATATAATTGTAGATGTATTTAAACTTTTCATTTCAAAAGAAATAACCCTCCCTTCCTTAGCTAACAAGTGAAACTAACATCAGTATATATCTACAAAAAATGTCAACATAAGAATAAGATATTTTTTTTGAAATACCATATGGAACTAGAATTAAATTTTAATATGTTTTTGGGAGTTCGATTTGGAAATTAAGATGAAATATCTAGCATCAAAGGCCACCAAGAAAATATGGTGTTCCTAAGGAATTAAAAGAAAATATCATCAAATAATTTATTTTGTAAAAAATAGGCAAAGAGAAAGATTATAATATATAACCGTTACACAAATTTGCAGCTAAGTAGATTTTTATATTTGAATATACAAGGATGCATTTTAATGAGATAGTTTCTTGCCAAAGTCTTTTACAACTTTTTAATAATCAAATTCACCTTGGATTTGCTGCATTTCATTCTTTTTTTTTTTTTTTGCAGTACCGGGGATTGAACCCAGGGGTGTTCTACCTCTGCGCTACACCCCCGGCCCTATTTTTTATACTTTATTTTGAAACCGGGTCTCATGAAGTTGCGGAGGGCCTCACTAGGTAGAGAGAGAGAGAGACAGGGAGGGAGGGAGGGAGAGAAAGAGAGTGAGAGAGAGAGAGAGAGAGAGAGAGAGAGAGAGCGCTGAGGCTGGCCACGAACTGGGATCCTCTGGTCTCCGCCTCCCAAAGTACTGGGATTACAAGTGTATGCCACGATGCCTGGCTTGCATTTCATTCTTAATGTATATCGTGACTAATCCATAGAAGGAAGAATTTATTTTTCTTTTAAGGGGTTTAAAACTATACGTTTTTGATTGCCTACTAAAATGAAGTTAAAGAATAGCTCCATTAGGAAATATGAAAGGAGAATGGAAAAAAATGATGTATAAAATACAGAAAGGTCCATTCCTGTTTTTTTTTCTTCCAGCATGAATTCTTGCAGAATGAACTTTTAAGTGATATGACATTTAAAGATATTATTATTTTAGCAACTTTATTTCTAGCAGAAATTTTTTGTTTGGTCAGGTGAAGGAACAGTTTTTTTTTCTTTGTTGTTACTGTTAGTAGCTGATATTTTGAGTAAATTTTAAACCCATAACTGTACAGTAATTTCATAACACATTTTGGTAGATTTTTGAATAACAAAATGGATGAAGATATAAAAGCAGCAGGAATTTGCAGGTAAGAGAATAAATTAAGAATATAAGAAGAGCTGTTGCTTCCATGTTTTCAACCAGGTCTTGACTTTCACCAAAATCACTATTTGATTTAAGAGAGTGTTTGTTTGTTCTTTGTGTATGTATGTTAATGGGAATTGAACCCAGAGGCATTCTACCTCTGAGCTACACCTTCATCCCTACTTTTTTTTTTCTTTTTTGAAACAGTGCCTCACTAAGTTGTGGAGGCCCTTGTTAAGTTGCTGAGGCTGGCCACAAACCTGCTATCTTCCTGTCTCAGTCTTCCCAAGTACTGGGATTACAGGCATGCACCACCATGCCTGACTTAAGAAAATGTTTTTATAGGTTCTACTTGCAATGTTCAACAAATCATTAAGCAGAAATTGTGAACTATGAACAGGAACAGTGATAACATCAAGTCTACCAATTTGGCTTGGAAATGTTTCCCTGGCTATTGGGTTTTTGATCGCCATTGATGTAATTAAATGTGTATGTGTTTGAATGTGTGTTTAATTTCTACTTTTATTTCTCCAATTATCAGTTTTGAAAATTAAATTGAATTTTCTAAATTTTCTATGTGAATGTGAAATTTTTCTGTTCTTCATTGTGTTTCAATATTTGTAAATGCAATCCAGAGTTGTATACCCTGCTATTTTATTAAATTTTTATTTTTATTTTTTGTATCTTATTTTTAGGAATGATTTTGTCATAGCAAATTTCACTTCACAGCCACATTTATAACATTATGATGAATTGCCTTTGATTTTCAACATAACTCTTCTATCATATTTTTATCATTTTCACGCTTTAATTATTAACTGGATGGAATATTTCTTTATATATTGTTTTGTAAGAAGTGTAAAGGATTTTCAGTCTTTGTAAGATCTTGAAACTCGGAGTGTTATTCTACTACTATGGAAAGTTTCTTTGTCTGGAATAAAGTTATCAGGTTAAATGTAATATAATGATAGCTAAGCTATTAGATATAAACCAAGAATTATACCAAGCATGTTTCCAAATCACCAGTGCTTCCTACCCTTCAAAATCACAGTTCAGGCGATGTGGGTTTCAACTGTCTTTATGCAAAGAACTCTATCTTTTCAATATTTTTCTTTAGTTGACCTTTTATTTTTTTCCTACCTAGATGTTTCAGGATTTGAGAAATAATAATACTTATAAATGTTTATGATCACTAAGAATTTTATAAGATTTTAAAAGTGTTTATAAGTTGATAAATCTATGATATTTTACATGCCAGATTGCTTCCACATATTGCTCTATTTTCACTGAATGTTTGCCTGGAGTGGGAAGGGACACTAAGAATTATAGGAAGCTAAGTATGTAAATTTGTTGGAGCCCACAGCATCATGAACATAATCTTGAGCTAGTGATCTCACTCTTCCCTGCCCAAATCATCTCTTTTTTATAAAGTGTGCCATTCTCTCTGAGACACTAGTGTTCTATCTCCTCTACTGGGAACTGGGCATTTGGATACAAATCATTCTCCTAAAAAATACATATATATTATGCATATACATATACATATTTTATACTATATGCTACATATAGTATATATTATACATATACATATTTTATATATATATATATATATAGTTCTAATATTGTCTCATCTATTCCCCGCAAATCTCACCATCCTTGTTCATAGTCTCAACTTCCTTCTACTAATATCAGTCACATTGCAAACCTATTTTAAAAATCTAGGACAAAAATTCTTAGCTTTTCATTTCAGTTTTACCAGGTCACTTAACAGCTTAAGAATCTACTTTGTGTCTTGTTTTGAAAGGTTTCTGAATCTTGGAAGGGTTCTCTGAGTCCTTCAGATTACAGAGGCATTTTCCTTTTGAATGTACTACATCTTTTGATCACTTATATTTTTCCTATATTATTGCATTTAATTGGTAAATTTGAGTCTGCGAAAACAGATGAGGTTGTATTAGATATGCCAAAGAGCTGTTGCAGTGGGAGAAACACCCAGAGGATAAATGGAATTGAGGGAGGAACCAGCAGGGAGCCTTGTTATCCCAGTGCAGATACAACTCCAGTGAATGCAGCTTGAGCAAGGACAGTTGCATAGGGAAAGTGCTAGAACGCAGTGTCGCTGTAGAGAAGTCTAGGCCAGATGCCTTGCCCGCAGAGGGGCCCTCTGTGCCCAGTCTCGGGTGGGTGTTGCCTGGAAATCACCATGACCTTGAGGGTGATGGTCCTTCCTGCCTAAGGATGACAAGGTGAAAATCTGCTCTTTCCAATCAATACATTCTCCCTCGCAATGATGTGAATTGGCTGGGAATGGAGGAAAACTGATTAAAACAATATTTGGACAATTTATTCACTTCTAAAATGTAGTTTATAGCTCAACTCTGGGCCAAGGCCTTTGATTTGCTATTACTAAGATTTATTAGTCAGATGAAGTGCATTGATTTCTGTCCAACTTTGGGTTTAGGAGGCAGAGAATAGGGAAAAAAGCCTAATAATTTAGTTTAAGATGATTTGTTAAGTAATGAGTAAAATTGGGTAGAAATTAAGTAAGGTTAATATTTTAAACTGTGTTATTATTTTTTTCCTTTCAATGAATGAAGTTGCAGAGGGCCTCACTAAGTAGCTGAGGCTGGCCGCGTACCTGCGATCCTCCTATCTCAGCCTCCCAGGTACCGGGATTACAAGCGTGCGCCAACACGCCCGGCTGAAGTTGTATATCTTAAAACAGTTTAAAATTAAAGTGGTGCCACTAAAAATTAACTTTAACATTTTAGTGGTTAATAAACCATCTGTGTGTTTAAAATATGCTTGGCAGGGAATTGTATATCCTGGGACCCCTGGAATTCTTTGTGACAAACTGTGACCACCCTGCATTATCCACGAAGATGTTGATATCTTGCTCTTTAAAATACAGTAGACAACTAGGATGATAGACAATTAAAACACAGAAATGCTAATTTTAAGATATAAAATAAAGCATAAAGGTTGTGGTAACCAAAAAAGAAAATGTGAGGCTAGACACAGAGAAAATGTTGCCTACTTAGAAGTCTTATGTTTTAAGCGAACAAGCAAAGTTTGGAATTCAGGACAGCAGAAATATTACTGTTAAAGAAGGTACCTAAAATCCATAACTATCCATAAAGAATCCTCCTCATAAAATCCAATGCAAATGAACTTTCATAACTTTAAGAAATAATAAAGGCATTTTTCAAAGATTTAGACTTATTGTTGACAAGTGATAGAAGCCAGTTAAAGCAAATAGACTAAATAGACTTGAAGTAAAGACACATGGTATATATGTGTAGTACATCTGTGTGTGGAAGCACGTGTGTGTGTGTGTGTGTGTGTGTGTGTGTGTGTGTGTGTTAGAGACAGAAAGAAGAGCATGGTAGATCTCTCAGAATTTAAAAACTAAAGGATGTCACTAATCCTCTGCCTATCTCCTCTTCTTTTCCAATGTCTCCTTTATTATTTTCTCACTTTGTGGTCCAGATTGTTCCGTTTTCCCATCTGGTCACAGTGTAGGCGGGTAATGGAAACTCCACAGCTTCAAAGTTTGCACAGATTTCTGATTGGCTGCTTCTCTATACTGGTTCCAAAGTCTGAGAAGAGCGGATAGAAGTGGCAAATCTGGGGTCAGACATGACACACTGTAGCAATACAAGCATCACTAAGGATGAGGGGAATCATAGCATCCCTCGGCTATGTAACACTCACCTTCTGTAGGAAGGCAAACTTTCCCAGCAAGTGCACACTCCGAATTCAAAAGATACCCTCTTTAGTAAGCTCCATCTATTTGAAAAGGAGCAAAGGTAGGGTTTGTAGTATGTCAAGGTCTCAGACTGTAACATTTTAGAGATTAATAAATCAATACTATGCTTTTTCAGTAGCATATAAAACGAGGGCATTTTCTGTACAGTAGTGAATAACAATTAAAAATAACATTTAAAGCTGCTTTGCTTTTTATCATGGCCATCTGTAAGAAATTCTGAACAATGCCAGTGATGAGTGTTCCTTCCTGCTGGGGTGGACCTCTCCCAACTTCCACCCTCCTCTGTAGCATTATCACTTTAGTGACCTGCCTGAAGTGGGGGAGGGGGCAGTAGGAGATATGTCTACTAAATGCTTTTCTATTCTAGTTAAGGGCATGAATTAATACTTCATTTATGGCAAACCATACCTGTGGTTATAGTAAATGAAAAATGGATCAAGATTCTGTATAATGATGTTTTCCCCCTAGTGATTTTCAATATTATGGAGTTTTAATGAGACACAACCGAAGGTGTTAATGTGCGTTGAAGAAGTATCTAACAGATGCACAGAGTGTCACTTGGCTAATGGTAAATCATAGTTGCTCTTTGGTAATTTAAATATAAAACTATTATTACCTATGTAAAGACTAGTACTTCAGAAAGTAAACTCTTAAACAGGTCAGAACCCTAATGTGAATCCATTTATTTTACTTAGCAGGGGGTGGAAAAGAAAAATATAACATTAAAAAGCTTTCTGAAAGTGAGATGCAAATTGTAACCATTTTATGAAATTGAAGCCCAAGACCCATTGTTATAACACTTTGGAAAATCTACAGATTTTGGAAACCCGAGTACTTAAAATCCACCTAATAAAAATATAGGTTAATTAGAGGTTGCATATGTAAAAGAATAATAAGACTACTTTAAAAATGATTGCCTCCAAAACAAGTAAAGGTAATAAATGCAATTCAAATGTAATGTATCATTTAAGCTTGTGAACTCTATCTACCTATTTTCATCACAAATCTACAAAACTTTCCACTTTTAAAATTTAATGCCTGTGCAAAATTGCACTGAATCTGTGTTTATTACATGTCATTAGTTTCTGGATCTAATTCTGAATACCTTCAGGGGAAAATTAGATTGTTAAATTCAAATAAAAATAATATATTCTTGATTAAGAAAGCAATTCAACAATATCCCTCAGTAGGACTGGGCTAAACCCCTAAATTCTTGAATCTAATTGTCTGTGTTAGAAAGGTACTCTGTCCATGCCCAGGGCCCATAAATGAGCATTCCCTGCAGTAGATACATTGTCTCCCATTCTGCTTACAGCTCCCAGCTTCCAGTAAAAGCAGTATTGTCTGTCCACTGTAAAAAATAAAGTCGTCTAGGCTGGGCTTGATGATCCAAGCACACACCTGTGATCCCAGCTACTGGGGAGGCTGAGATAGGAGGATAACAAGTTTGAGATCAGTGTTGGCAATTTAGTGAGACCCTATCTCAAAACAAAAAATAAAAAGGCCTGGTGATGTATCTCAATGGTCCCCACTCCTGGGTTCACTCCAGTAATGCAATACATGCATGCATGTATGTATGTATGTATATATGTATTCCCTAAAGACCTGTTTCTTCATAGAGTAAACAGGAACACTGTGTTGTAAACTATTGCACAAAATAATTTCAGAAGCTGTCAAGAATATGAAATTTTGCTCAGAAAATTTATTGATGGATATAACAAGTCAATTGGAATTATTGAATTGCACTTCCAGATTTCCTTCACAAGGTGGCAGGGTAAAAGGAAGCACATGCACCCAGGTATGTTCTTTCTAGTCTGAATTTACTTATGCATCACTTTATTAGTAAGGAAATAGATGCAAGTATTTGATCGTCCAGAGAGATTGAGTGATTATTTCTTAAGGCATATTTGACATAGAATCCCATTATTTAAAACACATTAAGTCTTCCTCTTGCTCTAAAGATGAAACCTAAAATTCCATCAAATGCTCTACAGAGCATTGTTTATCTTCTCCCTTTTAGTGCCAACTTTGTATTGTTGCAACCTTTCCCCAGTTTCCTGAGCTCCAGCCATACACAACCTCCTGACAGCTGGGACTGGAGTGTACCCCATCATAACCCAGCTCCTGTTGCCTGCTGTTTCTCAGAACTCAACTCATACCCCTCTCCTCAGGGAAGCTTTCAACAGGGAATAGGTGAAAGACCTCTAGCTTAAGCTTTCCCAGCAGTGGGGACCTCTGCTCTAAGCATCTATTACAGTTGATTGCTGTCCCAAGGTAGAGTGAGCTCCCTGAGGGCAGTGGGGAGGTCTGCATTTGAATTAGCAAATGCACCATCAAAGGAAACTGTCCCATATGCAAACGTGATAGACAATGCTCTACTACAAGGATTTGTAAATACTTTTTACAAATTTTGACCAGCAATGTTTTAAACTGTATTTCATGATGACATTCCTCAGACATAATATTTCAAAGCAAAAGAAACTTTGTTTATTTTCAGTAGTCCTAAAATGGTGAATCCATTTATCTGGCTTAGCTGGAATAGAACCTCAATTCTTTCAGGCTATTGCTGTTATCTGTGTTTAAACTGTAGCCACAATATTATCATCCTAAAACATGTTTACAGAAATCGACTGTGTAAGAACTGCATTAGGAAATCAGATTTTGATGTGAATTCAAGTCATTCTTATGCAACTCTAGCACTGGAAGACTGATTCATATCAAAGCCCATTACTTTGTCCCTGGCTAGGTAGGTGACCTTGGATAAGTAACTTCATCTTTGTAGACAAGGTTCCTGCATCCCTAATATGTGGGATTGGAAGAGATCATCCCTAAGGTCTTTTTTCAGTTCTTAATTCTTTATCTCTTCGTTTCTCTCTAAGGAATTTTAACTCTGAAAACTGCTGCCATTTCACATCCCACTCTCTTTGCAAATGAGAGATTTTCAATTCCCAGTGATGAACTCAATCTGCATACACACTTGTATTTATTACATTAGAGCAAAAGGATTTAGGGGGAAATATATATATATATTCAAATTCTCCTCCTAAGGAAACTGGATTTAGTTGAATTATGAATAGAAATCAGGATGCATGCATTCAACCTTTACCCAAAGCTCCTTTTCCCCAACTGTCTGTTTTCAATTTTTAAAACATAATAACATTTCATTAAGAAGCCACAGAAACTTTGCTCTAATTTGTGAAGAGTACATTGTGAGTTACATGCATAGTTTTCAGTATGTTAGCACATTAGATTCCTTCTCCTCCTTAGTGGATGTTTACGAGGCTTTTGGGTTTTGGCATCTTATTCATTAGTTCCTGTGTCACTGCACATAGACTCATGAAAATATTTCTAAACCCTTAAAAGATCATATACCTTTGTAGAGAGGCAGAATGCAGAGAGAATATTTGAATTCTAAGTATTCAAAGTATGTTGTCATCCTCTCCTATTTCATCTTCTGCCATTTCTTTTGTTAATGTAAATTTTTAAAAGTACCTACTCTTAATCTACTGTCAATGTGGTATTGCTGAACAGCTCACGGCAATGCAGCGAAATCCATCTCAGCTTAGCATTATGGTCTGTGATTTCTGGTTCTTTTAAGCATTCATTCTTATACTGAGGACATGAGCTCATCAAAAATTATTGAAGGTATATTTCCACCTAAAATTATTACATGTAATGTGAGATAGCGAGCAAAGTTAACTTTTTTCCATATGCATATGCAATTTTTTTGAAGGATAGCTTGAATGAACATAACAGTCTTCATTGGAGATTATTTTCTTTCAAGATTTGAGAGATTTTATTCCATGCCTTTCTGGCTTTTAGAATTTGGGTCAGAAAATCTGGTGTAATCTCTATTGGTTTACCTCTAAATGTCACCTGACCTTTAACTCTTGTTGACCTTAGGATTCTCTCCTTGGCCTCAATGTTGGTCATTTTAATTAGGAGTGGAGTCTAGAAGGTCTTCTTTGATCTTGTCTAATTGGGGTTCTGAATGTCTTTTGTACCTGAATGTCATTCTTGTCTTCCAGGTTTGGGAAATTCTCTGTTATTATTTCTTTGAAGAGATTTTTTTTATTCCCTTGGTTTGTTTCTCTAGGCCTTCCTCAATTTCAATTAATATGAGATTAGGATGCTTTCTGTAGTCCCAGATATCTTGAATGTTCTGCACATGGTCTCATGTTTTCTGTTATTGACTCTAATTTCAAGAATAAATGTACTGTCTTCTCAAGTTGAGACTTTGGATTCCACATGATCTAATCTGTTGGTGATATTTTTATTCTACTATTTACTAAAATTTCAACCCAGTGGTATTCTTGTAAGTGTTTAAGACTTGGCCATAAGGGACAAATACCTTATGGGAAGTGTTTGCCAAAATCACTGGTGTAAATACTCCTAACATTGCTGATTTCCAGCTATTAATATGATATCAATGAATACATATTTGGGCAATGATAAGTGTATAATATACCAAACCTATTATTTTCACCATCCAGACACAGGATAGGTAAACAGCACCAAGATCATAGATAATAATAAAACATAGTCAACTAATAAAAAAGTTAGGATGTATTTTGGTTTTTTTATGTTTTTATTGGTGCTTTGTAGTCTCACATCACAATGAGTATCAGTTTGGTGTTAACATACATGCACACAGCTCTTGGTGTCCCTCCTCCCCGACTCCCCCCCGCCTCCCCCCAACATGTAGCACTGAGAATGATGTTGGTATAATCTCATATATACACATTGTTTATGACAGTAATTCCATGGATTCACTACTTTCTTACCCTTCCCCTTCCCTTGTACCCCTTCCCTTGCACCACTGAGGGTTCTCCATTGTCATTGGAGTCCCTTTTGTGTCCCCACTACTCCCTAAGTAGCGCATATTAATGAAAACATATGACACTTCATTTTTTGTGATTGGCTAATCTCACTTAACATAATGCTCTCCAGATCTTTCCATTTTCTTGCAAATGCTGTTATTTTGTTCTTCTTTATTGCTGAGTAGAATTCCATTGTGTGTATTTCCTATAATTTTGTAATCCATTCATATGTTGATGGACATCTAGGTTGGTTCCATAATTTGGCCACTGTGAATTGTGCTGCTACGAACATGGTATGTATATATTACTGTTGTTTTCTAGTTTCAATCCATTTGGTATGATACCCAGTAGTGGAATAGCCGGATCATATGGTGGATCCATTTTGCATCTATGTTCATCAGTGATATTCGTCTCTAATTTTCTTTTCTTGAGGGATCTTTTTTTGGTTTTGGTGCTAAGGTGATACTGGCCTCATAGAAGGAGTTTGGAAGGATTACATCTCTTTCAATTTCATGGAATAACTTGTGAAGTATTGGGTTTGGTTCTTCTGTAAAGGTTTTGTAGAATTCAGCAAGAATCATCACAAGTTCTGACTTCAAATTATACTACAGAGCTATAGTAATAAATAGAGCATGGTATTGGCACAAAAACAGACACATAGACCAATAGAACAGAATAGACGATATCTAGAATATACAAAGTACTTAAAAGACGCACCACTAAATAAATAACCCAATCAAGAAAGGGGCAATAGAACTAAATAGACACTTCACAAAAGAAGAAATACAAATGGCCAATAAAAACATGAAAAAATGTTCAACATCATTAGCAATCAGGGAGATACAAATCAAAACTACACTGAGATTCCATTTTAACCCCAATCAAAATGACAATCATCAAGAAGTCAAATAACAATAAATGCTGGCAAGGATATGGGGAAATTGGAAATCTTCTACACTGTTGGTGGGATTGCAAATTAGTACAACCACTATGGAGATCAGGGAAGAGATTCCTCAGAAAATTGGGAAGGGATAGACCATATGATCCAGCTATACCAGTTCTGAGTATCTTTACAAAGGGATTGAAATCAGATTATAGTAATTGTTGCGCTGTTTATAGCAGCACAACTCACAATAGCTAAATTATGGAACCAACCCAGTGTCCATCAACAGATGAATGGATTACAAAATTATGGGATATGCACATAATGGAATTCTACTCAGCAATAAAGAAGAATAAAATAATGTAATTTTCAGGAAAATGGGTGGACCTGGAGATCATTATGTTAAATGAGATTAGCCAGTCAAAGAGTCATATGTTTTCTCTCATATGCGGAACCTAGGGAGTAATCAGGATAGCAGAGGGACTTCAGATAATAGAGGAGAAACTCCAGTGGAGCCAGGGAGGTGGTCTAGGGGGAGGGGGAGGGGAGGAAGGATAAATGAAAGAAGCACTTCCATTGACATTATGTACATATGTGAGAATACCAGTGTCAATCTCAAAGCCTGTATGGGGAAGGGGGGAACAGGAAGTGAGCTGGGGAAAGCCTACCAAGTCCTATGTGCATGTATGTCACTATCACTATGAACTGTGTTATGATGCGAGACTACTATGCACCAATAAAAGTATTTTAAAAATAAAATTAAAAGACTTTGGTCATAATGGGATAATTGACTTATCATAAATCATAGCAAGCCAACACTTATACACCACTGAGTTTATAAATTTCTAGTATTTTTACAATGATATCTGTGTTACAAATAAAGTATCTCCATATTGTATAGATAGTCTTATTTTGGGTTCTCTATTGTTTTATATTTTCCATGTGCCTCATTGCATTAATTATAATTAATTGTTAATTGATACAGATATATGATTATTTTGTCAAGTATGTCATCTTGACTTTTATTTTAATTATTAACATTTTAATTATATTAATTGATGGGATTTACTCTGATATTTTTATACCTACATACATCAGGTATCTACTCTTCTTCTACCTTCTCACCTCTTCCTGTTTCTCTCCTGGCCACTTGGTCACCTCCCCTTTCCCTCATAATGCCTTTTCTACTTTCAGGTTGTTTTTGTTTATTTGTTTGCTTGCTTGTTTCTACATATGAAAGAAAACATGTAATACCTATATTTCTGTGCCTGGCTTATTTTATTTAACATGATATCCCCCAGTTCCATGTGTTCCCTGCAGGTGATAGAATTTGATTTTTTTATGGTTGAGCAATACTTCATTGTGTATATAGCATCTTTTCCTTATCCATTCATCTGTGAATGGGCACCTAGGCTGATTTCAAATCTTAGTCTTTTTTTAGTTACACATGTTTAACATGTAAACTATGGTGTACTATTATACAAAACATAGTAAAATCATTATTACAATTAATCAAATTATCATATCCTTCTCATCACTTAGTTACCTTTTTTATTTGTGGTTGGAGCAATTGAAATCTCTGCTAGCATGTTCAGTATATAATACAATATTATTATCTATAATTATCACATCATGAATTGGATCTCTAGACTTATTCATTCTGTATAACTGCAAATATGCACCCTTTGGCCAATGTCTCAACCCACATGCTATGCCTCCTCACGTTCCATGCCTCAGGTGTGGACCATAGTTCTACCACCTGTTCCCATGTATTAAATTTTTTAAACTCCACACATAAGTGAGATTGTGGAATATTTTCTTTTTGTGTCAGGCTTATGCCACTTAGCATAATTTTCTCATAAATTGCATGTTGTCACACATTGTAGAATCTTCATTTCTAAGGCTGAATAATATTTCTGTGTGTGTAGTCATATTTTCTTTATCCATTTATTTATTGATGGACATTTAGCAGATACTTAGGTTGTTTCCATATTTTGGCTATTGTGCTATTGTGAATAATGGTATAACCAACATGAAAGTAAATATACCTTTATGAGGTATTGATCTTATTTCCTTTGTATCTATACCAACAAATGGAATTGCTGATCCTATTTTTATTTTTGAGGAACCTCAATATTGTCTTCTTTAATGGGTATACCAAATTATATTCCAACCAAAAATACACAAGTGTTCCCTTTGTTCCACATCCTAGCCAATACTCGATATCTCTTTTCTTTTTGATAACAATCATCTTAGCAGATGTGAGGTCATATCTTATTGTGGTTTTCATTTGTTTTTATTTATCTGGTGATTAGTGATGTTGAGTACCTTTCCATGTATCTACTGGCCATTTGTATGTTTTCATTGGAAAAATGCCTATGCATGTATTTTGCCCATTTTTCAATTGGGTTATTTGAGTTTTTTGTTTGCTTGTTATTGAGTTGTGTTGGCTTTATGTATTTCAAACATTAACCACATGTCAGATATATAGTTTGTAAATATTTTCTCCCAGTCTAGGTTATTGTTTCATTTTGTTGTTTCCTTTGCTGTTCATAAAATTTTCTTAATTCAAACAATATTACAAAGCTACAGCAGTCAAGATATTATGGTACTGTATAAAAACAGATAGATAAACCCTTGGAGCAGAATATAGACACAGAATTAAATACACACACATTGTCAATTAATTTTGGCAAGGATTCCAAGAATACACAGTGGGAAAAGGATAATCACTAATAAATTCTGTTAGGAAAACAGGATATCTACATGCAAGAGAATGAAACTGGGCCCTTACCTTACAAAATGCATAAAACATCAAAATGAGTTAAATTCTTCAATGTAGAAGCTGAAACTGGAAAACTCTAAGAGAGAATGCTAGGAGTAAAGCTGCCTGACTTTGCTCTTGACAATGATTTTTTGGATATCAAATGAAAATCTGAGACAACAGAACAAAAATAAACAAGTGGAACTACATCAAACTAGAAATTTGACTTTTCTGGAAAAAAAATGCTGTGTTGTGATAACTTTTTATCTTTGAAATTCCATATATATATATATATATATATATATATATCTTATTTATTTTATTTTGTTATTATTTTTTGTACTGGAGGTTGAACCGAGAGGCATTCTACCTCTCAGGTATGTTCCCAATCTCTAGTCACATTTTATTTTTTTATTTTGAAACAGTCTTGTTAAGATGTTGATGATCGCACGAAATTGCTGAGGCTTGCCTGAAACCTGTCTCAGCCTCCCAAGTATTGTGATTACAGTTATGCACCTGCTGGGATTTTTTTTTTTTTGTACTGGAGACTGAATCCAGAGGAATTCTACCTATCAACTATACCATATAAATTTTAGAATCAGTTTTTCAAGTTAAGCACATGCACAAATATAGCATACACACACATACATATTTTGGGGTTTTGATTGGTATTGTTTGAAGTGATAGAATATCTTGCTACTTTATAATCAATTGCCATTTGGTCATTTTTATTCCATTTTTTATTTATTTCAATGTACAAGATATCAGTTTTATGTTAAACCTGATAATTCCACTATCTAAAGTCTTTTTCTTCATATCTCTGTTTTTCTAATTTCTTGTTTATGTGGGTCCTTACTCATAATAGTGTGTTTTATTATGCAATTAGTGTTTTATGTATAATATCATATTATTCATGAATTTATCTGTGGAAAGCCATTGAGATTTAGGATGTAAGGTAAACTAAGAGAAGATTTGCAAGCCTACCATAGTAAGTACAACCTAGAACCACTTTAAATTACATCCTTAACTTGAGTTCTTGTTTAGCTTTTAATATTTTGCTGTCTGCTTTATTTAATTTACTCATTGTTCATTCTTTTAGTAAACACACAGGCCAAAATCCATGTCATGATTGGCTACTGTTTATAAATTTTTTCACCAGCAATTTTCTTCTTAGTTTCCATGCATTTGGGATTTATGTCTTGCTCATACTCATGACATAGTCCTTTCAAGTTTCATTAGGTGGGGAGTAAAGTGGTCTCCTTATGTAGGCCTTAGATTTCCTTAGATTTTATCACTTGACCCCTATTCCCAGAAGGCCCACAAAACAGAAGTTGACCTCACCTTAGGTCAGTAACTGTCCACAAGATGTAAGCATTATATAGAATGTGCTTTAATTCTCCAGTTTTTAGCATTTACTTTGTATTTGACCTCAAGATACTTCTTACTGTCTTACCAGCTGTTAATTTATTATATTTTTAGTAGGATATTTTTAAAAAGTTTCAATGCTAATTCTATTATACCAAATTAGAAAAAAAGGATTACATTTTCCAAAGAAATTAACTCTACCATCATAACTAAAAAGTTTCCATCTCCTTTTCATTTTTTATACTTAAATATAGTATTTGTACCTAGTTAGAAAGATAATAGAATAAGTTCCTGGTAATCCCATATGAAGATACTATACATAAAATGTTTGAAGTAGCCTACAGTTTACTTTGATTTTGAAAATATATACTGATAAAATATATTCCTGTCAAATTTTCTGATAGAATGCTTTTTATATTCAGTTTAATTTTTGAATTCTACTTGCAATGAGAGAATGAAAACATAATAATGAATTAATAGTTAGATAAAAAAGCAGAATATAAAATATACTGTTTGCCTGTCATACATTAGAAGTCAAAACAAAGGAAGCTGAATTATAAATCAATAATTAATAGTCATGTTAAGAAATATAAAAAACAAACTATAAGTTTTGGGATAATTATCTTTTATATCAGGATTTGTCACATATCATGTTCTAACTTATATATTTGAAAATTTTAGTAAGACTAATTATGTCTCGCCAGTTTTCCATCGCTCTGACACATACCTAAGAAAACTACTTCAAGGAGTTGAGGAGGAAGGATTCATCAGGTTTCAGTCCTTGGGCAGTGGGCTCCTTGCTTTGGGCCTGAGGCAAGGCAGAATATCATTGCAGAAGGGCATAAAATAAGAAAGCTTCTCATCCCTTGGCAGTCAGGAAGGAGAGAGAGAAAGAGAGAGAGCGAGAGCCAGAGCAAGAGCGAGAGAGAGAGAGAGAGAGAGAGAGAGAGAGAAGGAGAAAGAGAGAGACCCGAGATGAAGAGATGAAATCCCTTTACTGGCTCTCAGTGACTTTCTTCTTCCAACCTCATTGTCCCACCTTCTACAGTTGCTACCACCTCCCAGTAGACCCTTCGGCTGTCAACAGATCAATCAGCTGAGGGGTCAGAACCCTCCTGATCCAAACACTGCCCCCAAGCCTCACCTCTGAACATTGCTGCATTGAGGACCAAACCTTCAATACCTGAGATTTTTCGAGGACATTCCAGATTCAAACCATAACACTGACACATTCTTTTTAAAAAAAAATGACTCAAGAAACTGACATGTAGTTAAAAATTTATGACTGAGGCATTTGATCCATATAAATATTCCAAGATGGTCATGAATGGAAAATTTGTATCAGGATTTATCTGAACTTACATAACTTTGAGTTTTGTAGTTAATGCTTTGTAACAACCACTACTTAGAATATAATTTCAAATTTCGTTTCTTCTCATGAAATGTACTTACACAAGCATTACATGGCTTTGCTAAGAAATCTTTTATGTATGAGTCTGAGTGTATTTTAAAGGTCTGATGGAAATTGTAAAATTGAGGGCTTACATGGATTAAGGAGGGAGACTCAAATGCTCAGAGGCCCAAAGTCATCTCTTCTCATGTTAATAAGAAAATATTCTTTGCCTTGTATTGTAATGCTTTACAATTGCAAAGTATTAAACAGTGTACTCTGTCATTTTTTAAAAGTCCTCTTTCTCTAGCTAGAATACTTTAATACTCTTAATGTTTAAAAGCTAGTCATGGCTTTCTTAAAAGGAAAGAGTTTTATTTAGAACGCTGATGATCTGATAAACTCAAGTACTACAGAAATACCTCCATCTTAGCTTTAAAATTAAAGTGTACTTGAAGTGAAAATTGAGGCTGTCTTTCTGCTTTCTTTTGTGTGTGTGTGTGTGGAATTGAACCCAGGGGTGTTCTATGCTAAACCCCAGCCCTATTTTATTTTTTACTTTGAAATATATACATATGTGAAAATACCAGTGTCAATCTCAATTTTTAGTATGGGGAAGCGAGGGGAGTGGGGAGGAAGCTGGAGGAAGGCTACTCAAGTGCTGTGTGCATGCATGTCACTATCACTATGAACTACATTATGATATAAGACTATAATGTACCAATAAAATTTTAAAAAAAGAAATAAGGTCTCTCTAACATACTGCAAACTGGCCTCAAATATGTAATCCTCCTGTCTCAGCCTCCCACCTCCTGGGATTAAAGGAATGTGCCACCATGCCCAGTTCTGCTCACTTATAATTCACATCATTATGTGAATGCATCTTTCATCTCTACACCTAAAGAGACTTTCTAGCCGGGCGTGGTGGCGCACGCTTGTAATCCCAGTACTTTGGGAGGCGGAGACCAGAGGATCTGGGTTCCTGGCCAGCCTTGGCTCTCATTCTCTCTCTCCCTGTCTCTCTCTCCCTGTCTCTCTCTCTCTCTCTCTCTCTCTCTACTTAGTGAGGCCCTCCGCAACTTCGTGAGACCCGGTCTCAAAATAAAGCATAAAAAATAGGGCCGGGGGTGTAGCGCGGAGGTAGAACGCCCCTGCGTTCAATCCTCGGTACCGCAAAAAAAAAAAAAAAGAGACTTTCTAATCTAGTCCACATATCCCATCTTTGCTGCCAGTTATCTTTATAAGGATAAAGCTGATATGATCACTTCTTTCCCCAAGCACTTGTTAAATCCTCATTGCTTATAGGAAAAACAAAAAGGCAAATAGGTTAGATACAACCTGTATCTCCAGGTCGTTTTTGTCAGGTTTAAGACAGCCTCAGCAAATTAGAGAGACCCTCAACAACCTTGTGAGACCCTGTTTCAAAATAAAAAATAAAATGGGGTTTGGGATGTATCTTAGAGGTTGAATCCGGGGTTCAGCCTCCAGTATCCAACAATAATAAATTAAAAAATGTAACAAATACTACTTTGTATTTATTCCGAGCTCTTTGTAATATATTCATAGGTTATTATCTAATTATTTTGTCTCTCCCCATATATATATATACCATAGCTTATGGGCTCACATGTAATGTGACCGTGGGCTCATATATAATGTGATACTTATCTTTCCCTGGAACTTTTACATCTCTCCAAGTACCTATATTTGCAGTGAGCCCAATGTAGGGTTTATAATAATCTTTTCTATTTGATATATTGGAAAATATACTTTAAATTAGCAGTAGAAATGATCATAATTCTTTAAATTTCTGGAAATATTAGAGTGTATATGTATTTTTCTATGTAATTCTTCTTCACATAAAATAATACATATATGCGCAGGCGTATTTGTGTGTCTTGGTCATGGGAGCTTCAGACAGAATAACACAGCATGTTTAAGAGCTTAGAACTGTGAAAAAGACTGATATCTAGGTAAACTAAAAGGATTGTTTTACCTCTTAATGATGGAGAGTTGCATTTTAAGGAAAGGTAGTTTGAAAATCCACTGGGTAAAAATATCAAAATATAAGGGAAATGATTGTGGAGACTGTATCAAATAACTGTGAAAACATTTGGCAAGTAGGTATCCTTATCTAGAAAGGGAAAGTTTGGCCAAGAAAATTCCTCAAGTCCTTTTACTTTTAAAATGCCATTATCTTACATTAATTGCATCAGAAGTAAGGAACAAGTTTTCTAAAATATAGCCAAATTAGTCTAAATTCCAAACCAACAGGATGAGTTACACATTGACCAAATTAACCAGTTATCCCTCACCTTCTTCTAACCCACCACACTGATTGGTATGCGTTTTGGAGGATTGTTAATTTTCCCAAATGACTGATATTTGAACGATCGTTACTGAGCATTCTACTGCATAAATCAGTCAAGTAGTTCACTAAATGGTCCCGCAGTGTCTTGGAAAGTGATGTACCTCCGAAGTCTCCAAGGAGTAACTTCCTTGGCAGAGTCTTGTCCAATAATGATGGCATTTAGGACAGATAGATGTATTCTGGGCTGCAATGAGTCTCCCTTGCTGACTTAAAATGTCAAGTTTTGTTTTCAAAAATGTTAAAATTAAACTAAGGGGGATATGTTCATTATAATGATGCGGCCCAAGTACTTAAAGTCATTAATATCTTTTATGGGGAAACTGGTTATAACTATTAGATAGATTAATGCTTAAAAGTCCCAAGACATTTGCATGGTCCAGAGTTCTGTATTTTATATTCCCAATGCTTTTAAAAGCCAAGATGTGGCACTTCAATGTACCTGAATGTGCCCAGGGTTCTTGGAAATGACACGAACTCGGGAAAGCTCTTAGATGTAACTGGATAATAAAATAAATAATCCCTCGTTTTCCATCGATAGCTGTTTCTAAGGATTTGGGGTCCTTAGAACATTTTACAATTTGTCTCCCTTTGGGCCCTTGGTGATGTATTGTCAATTTTTTTTTCATCTTAGGGTCACCCTGTATTGACCCTAATCTTGGCTACTAGAAGGCCAAGATTTTATTTTTAAAGCCCAGATGCTAAATTTGTGGTCAATTCATGTAAAATCAATGAATACTTTTGTTACAAATGAAACCTGTGCTATTTTCATGTTTATATACTACATGTCAAAAACACATTGTGTCCTAATAAAGAATTATAGAAGCCAGAGCATCCATGAGATTTGGAGATTTTATAGTTTGCTTCCAAAATGATAATAAAATAAAAATTAAAAATGTTAACTTTCTAAAACTATAACAGTTCATGAGTAATAAAATGACTATGAAATGAATCTTGAATGGTGTGATTATGAGATGCATTGGTGAGAATTTTTTGTGCATGTTTTGTGTTTGTGTTATTGCAGTAGTTTTTTTTTTCTTAGAATGGAATGATTGTATACCTAAGGGGAGGTTTGTAAAGTTTTGGGAATTAAAAGTGTTCTCCTGATTTACTAGTAAACTTGAAACTGTGTTTGGTATGTATGTGTGTCTCTAAAGCATTTGGAAAATGATTCATCTTTATTTCCCAACCTTCTCCCAAGTATGTATGTACGTATGCATATATCATATAGTGGATAAAGTTGGAGAATTCTAAACATGTGGCTTGTCACATACCTATTTTAGGATCAAGGCAAAAATGAACAAAACTGCAAATATTCTAAGACAGAATTTTATTTCTCAACAGCCTCTTGAACATGCTCCCACAAAAACACATTCCATTTTTTTTTCAATAGTCTTGCTAAGTTGCTGAGGGTCTCGCTGAATTACTGAAGTTGGCCTTGAACCTGTGATCCTCCTGTCTCAGACTCCCAAGTCCTGGGATTACAGGCATGAGCTAATGAGCCTGACTTAAAAAGTCATTATTGACAAATTAACGAGGAGGGGTCAGAGTAGTCTCAGGGCTCTACCAGATCAAACTAATAAAGATGAGTATGAAAGTCGACTCAGTGATTCTGACTTACATGTTTTGGGTCTGGACCTAGAACCTCTGAGGCCCAAAGTAGAGGATTCACTTGTCACAATGATCTTTCCTGCCTTTTCTCCTCTAATCTTTATGTCTTACTTTGTGTTCTAATTCAAAGTATAAATTCTGCCATACAAGCCTTAGAATTTGTGAAAATTGCCAATTTTGTGCTTCCAACATTACACATTCTGAGACATTGTTTCAAAGCCAAAACCAAAACTAGACATGAGCTCTTGTTGATTCGATTGTGCCACTAGATACCAAAGTATTTGATTAAGAATGTTCTCTTTTAGATGTATCCAATACAGTAGCTGTATACTTGATCTTTAAACTTCAAATGTATCTATTAAATAGGAAACTTTAAACTATGCAATGTTCAGCCATGGAAATTGTTGCTTCAAGGATGTTAGCTAATTATCACTTCCTACATGCCCACATCATGTGTTTTTATACATATATACTTTTATTGGTATATTATAATTATACATCATAGTGAGATGTTCAAAGTTATACAAACATGCACACAGGTCTCAGTGTGTTTTTCTTCAGGTCCCACCCTGTTATCCACCCTTCTCCCTCCACCTACATAATAGTAAGACTGGTGATACCTTCCTACAAAGACCAAAGATGTAACATAATTTGAACTGTTTCATAAGTTCTTCCTTTTACCCACTCCACCCTTTGAAGTCATGTTTTTCATCTGTTTCAATGTTATGATATTTTAAAATGCATGTAGATGCCATCAAGATTATATATATATGTGTGTGTGTATATATATATATATACACACACATATTATGAAGCCAGGCATGGTGGCATGCACCTGTAATCTCAATTTCAGTACCTGGGAGGCCGAGACAGGAGGATCACAGGTTTGAGGACAGCCTCAGCAACTCAGTGAGACCTTCAGCAGAACCCTCTTTCAAAAACAAAAAATTAAAAAGGGCTGGGAGTATAGCTCGGAGGTAGAATGCCCCTGGGTTCAATCCCCAGTACCACAAAAACAAAAACAAAAATAATGTATTAAAACTTCATTTCTAAAATGAGGAAAAAGAAAATGTATTAGGTTTACATCTAAGTCTATACTGTTTATGATAGTTTTAAATGCTGTTTCCTTCCTGAACTATATGATGGAGACAAGAACACCCAGAAGTGTGGGGTGTGGTGGCCCACACCTGAAATCCCAGTACTTGGGAGGCTCAGACAGGAGGATCTCAGGTTTGAGGCCAGTGCACTGTAGCTTAGTAAGACTTTGTTTCAAAATAAACATTAGAAAGGCCTGTGGGTGGAGTTCAGAGGTAGAAAGCTAGAAAGCTCCTGGGTCCAATGCCCAGTGCCACACTTACCCACAGAAACACCCAGGGGCGATTTACAGAGCATATCCAGGCTCCTACATTAGAAGCCATCCCCTCCCCCCTGCCCCAAATAGAGATTGGCCTATTAGCCCCTTGAGGAGAGTGGATGACAGCCTGGCTCTATTCTAGTAACTGTACTCAGGCAGTGGTGAATGGTCAGGGAGAGAAACTACCTGAAGGATACTCAATAGCACATCAACAACTTCAGAACAGAGCAGTGGCTTTTTTGTAAAGTGAAGCTAGAGTTTCAGTTTGTTCAACAACCTTAAATGCACAATGTCTACTATGGAGTCATATCTTGGGAAGAAGAATGAGGCACAGGAGAAGACAGCAGGCTGCCATATGTATTACAGTTCTGGGCTGTAAGAACTAAAACTACTATCGTTAACTAAGGCATAGAGGGAGTTTATTAGAAGGATAGCTCAGAAAATTGACCAGAATTTTGGAAAAGCAGATTAAAACCCAATCAAAAGAAGCATAATACTAATTAGGATATATATCCTGGACACTTACCACTTGTGAGTTGCAAAATTAATTTCTAGCACACAACAAAAAATATTACCTGATGAACTAAACCTGAACAGGTTATACTGTAAAACATAGAAATATTTAAAAAGTAGATAGAAATGCACACAAATAAAACTTTGTGAAAATATGGCTTACTTTTGAAAAATTCAGAATTTTTATCTTTTTAAATTTGAACAAAGAGATAAAGGAAACAGTTATGGATGCAAATGCTCAATGGATTTTTATTCTCAAAATTCAGGCAGTGAAATATTCATGTATTGTATGGCTAGTTGAAATAATTTTACTATGAAACTGATTTACGATATAGATACATTATGAGAATGAGTCATATTTTTCTTTGAAATTTATTTTGTGCTAAAATCTTTTAGGAATCAATCATCAACTACTTATTGACTATCTAATGCACATCACATAGCCCTTAAGTTGCTATATAGAAATTCTATTTGTAAGAGGTTTGTGAACTAGTCAAAAAGTAAAAGGGAAGATCCTGAATTAATAAATTTCAATCAGATTAACAAAACCAAACTAATCTCTCAAAAATAGTCTTGTTAAAAATGTAATCATTATTCTGAACAGATTTTACATCATATATACATGCATTCCATTGCCATTATCATAAGGATTTCTGAGGGAGGAAAAATATCATATTGTTGGGACCATCAGTATTTGCACTTAACAGATTATTTGCATTGAACAAGGTTATTGACACTATAACTCAATTCTCAGAAAATATGTAATATAAGAAATAAGATGAATTTAGTTCATATTATATATTTGAAGGAAATAGATGTTAAGTCCTAGGAAGGCCACACCACCATTAAATGTGTTTCCAACACAACTATAGAATAAAAAGCAGTATGTGACTTTGCCTCAAAGGAAAATTCCAGTGTGGCTTACCAGATCAATCCTTCAGACACGTGATAAAAGATTATGTGAGGTATGTAGAATGTAGATATGTGAGCTATCTAAGTTGGAAGCAGTGACAGTTCATATGTTTTTTGTTATTATTTGGTTTGTTTATTTCAGAGGTTACAGGTCTGCATTTTATAACTATTTCCAATTGGCTATTCAGTTCCTGAAAACTGCTCAAGGGAACAATAGAGGAGAAAAAAGTCAAACATTCTCCCTCAGGGAGACAGAGCATGATAACCAGTACATGCATACAGCAAGTCACAAAACCTAAAGCTGTGGATGCATTTGTAAAGGAACTAGTAACTTTTGCATTTACTTCTGTCACTTGGAGCCAATAGATACCTAACTTCCTGGCCCTAAAGATCAGTAGTACTTCATTGATAATTTGCATGCATTAACAGAATGATTTGCATTTAGTAACACTTCATGCATTTTTTGAGATAGCAATGTGACTGAGAAGAGATATTCTTTAGATTATTGTATATATTAAGATATTATAAGCCATTAAAAAGGAATGAGCAAAATATGATATATGATCATAATAATAATTCCAATTACCTAATGCCTATGTTGTACAAACACCCTAGCAGATTGTCTCCCTGTGTTTTTTTTGTTTCATAAATCTTTATAACTGTGTCATCAGATAGAAGCTATTATCCCCCAAACGAGACCCAGAGATGTTAAGTAATTTACCAAGGTTACTCTACAAATAAATACCGGGCTGCCACAACTTAACCCAAAAAGTCCAGTCTATAGTCTTTCCACTAGGCTTTGTGGAGGTTATAAATGACCTAATAGATTGCCTTGCCCAGCAGAGCCAGAAATTGCTTCCAGAGGCATATCTATATTAGCAGCATGAAGTTGATCCCTACATGATAATTGTGCCATTAATGTAATAGAAATATTGAACAACTCAGATCTGCCTGACCCCAGGCTAAAGTGTAAAGGGGAGAAAGATAATAGTCTCCTGCTAGTTCCAACTGGGGTCATTTCCAGGACATTGTCTAGCTCAGACCATAAGAATCAGATGCAGGTTTGTAATACTTTATTTGATCCATGTGCATGGCACAGATGGGTTTATAAATTCCTTTGCTCTATCTTAGTGTCTTATGGAAGCTATACAGAGACTTTTTTAACCCAACCTTTCAGCCCACAACAATGTTGTCATAGAGGCATGATTTTCATGTGACTATAAAACTTCTAATTTATACTTTTATAGTCTTACAGCCAATAACTCACTATTCTGTTCCTAGAACCGAACCAACATCTTGTCCAGAAGATGATATGGAACTGGTTTCTTTAGTCTGTTTTGGAAACTAACTTTTATTGGTTTATCAAGTTTAGTCATATGCTTGGTATTTAGTCTAAGGCACAGTATAGACTTTCTGAAATTAGCCTAAGAACTTAGACTTTGTCAAATGGTAGAACCCTGATTTGTTAACCTGGCTAACACAGTTGTTATTGTAATATTGTTTCCATGTTGTAAAAGCCTGCTTGTCATATGTTGTTTGTGTAACTGGTAATTACAGAATCAAGAATAATTATCCTCTGTTTTTAAAGGCTATAAAATAGACATCAACCAAATAATATAAGTAGACCTTTCATTCTTTGAAGAAAAAAAAAGGAAAAAATCAATCTCATTTCAAACTCATTTATCTATTTCCCTTTCCCTTCCAACCATTGTTCTAGGGCTGTACATTAAATCCTGAGATTCCTCATCTTACTGTGAAAAGAAGCTGCCTTAATACAAAGAGCCATGGGAATCTCATATAGCGTCTTTTACTATGAAGAGGTCGTCATAGGCTCTTTGGCAAACTGAAACATGTTTGGAAGCAATGCCAAAACCCACTCCTTTAACTTGACACTTTGCAGATGATGCGCTCCATCCTTTCCTATATTGATTATGTTTTCAAAGCTAGAAAATAGGTCGTGGGGAAGAATTGGATGTTTGTACACCAAAATGCCTAACCCATATTCTTAACTCAAGCAAATATTAACTATGTGTTAGTTCTAAAATTCTGGATATCAGGAAAAATGAGTTTTCCCTATTATCATCAAGGAAGATCTTAACCCAGGAATAAAGATCATTTCAGAGATTGTATAACTTTTTACAGAATATGTGCTCTTAAATCACTCTCAATTCAGAGTTAAATTGCAATAAGGGGACACTGGATATTTTCTTTAGTAGGAAAAATCTGAAATATACACAGACACAAACATATATTACACATACAAGGAGTAGGAATGATTTTCATAGAAATTCATTTGAGCATCCTAACATCAAAGGCTTTACCTATTTTACTATGGAAACTCTCTCCCTTCTTGTCATTCAGAAACATTTTTATGACATCTTACATTAGGCCTACTGCAGACATGGAAAGTCACCGTCCCTTTTGGATTTCTGAGAGCAGTTATAATATTTTCCATCTTGCCCATTTCTTCTGGCTTGTCTCTAATTTCTAAACCCCTAAGATACGCAAAACCCAAAATTAAATGAATAAAGAAGTAAAATAATGGTAGTATTCAAAGAGTACTAATTAATACTCATTGGTAGGAAAGGATTGCTGTGATTAGTATTACTCAGGACAGACATGGACCAAGTGATGCTTTATGCACATTATCCCCTGCAGTGCTCAAAACCAGACAGATAAAGGTAATATTTTTATTATTCCTATTTTGTAGCTAAGAAAACTGAGGCACATATAAGAGTGCTAAGAGTGCTGGGCCTCACATCTAAATGTGTGACTCGAGAGTCAATTTTTTTTTCTTTTGGTAATGGGGATTGGACCCTGAGACATTCTACCTCCCAGCTACACCCTCAGTCCCCTGCACCCTTCCTCTTTTGAAGCAGTGTCTTATTAAGTTTCTGAGAGTCTCACTAAGTTGCTGAGGCTGGCCTCGAACCTGGGATCCTTCTGTCTCAGCCTCCCAAGTACAAGGATTACAGACTCACTCCACCATACCAAGCTTAGAGTCAATTTTTTTATTATTATTATTTGGTGCATTGTAAATGTTAAGTCATTTTGAGGTATAGAGTACCAGACAGATGCATGTACATAGTTCTTGGTGCCCTCCCCACCGGGTCCCTCCTCCTCCTTCCTCCTCCTCATGCATGTCTTTGATATTGGAATTGGTAGTTTTGTACACATTCATAGCATTGTTTCTACTATTACACTCTTTATGGCTTCATCTACTGTCCAATCCCCCTCAGTCATTCCCCTAGAGTCTCTGCTCCTGATAGTAGTGAATGACTTTCACTGCCTCTACAGCTCTTGATTTAAGAACCTGGAATTCCTGGAATCCCACAGATGAGCATTTAATTCCATGCAGACCAATGTTTAAATACCATTTATTTTCAAAAATGTTAAGGCAAGAAGTGAATGGCTGACTCTGAAAGGCAGAGATCAATCAATCAGGAGGAGAATGTTGAGTAGTAGAAAATACTTATAATTAGCAATATATTATCTAAATTGTTATTCCAAAGGTAATATAGATTGCAATGAAGCATAGATTAAGTAGCAGGTGATGTTTTTACTGAACTGGAAACAATGATACTTTTTTTTTTTGCCAGATGGTCAAAGCTAAAGAAATAGAATTCACAACAATACAAGTCCTTAGGGGAAAATGGTGCACATAGAGATGGTTTAGGACAAGCAAAGAGGGCTTAGCATGATGAGTGCCATGATCAGTGCCCAATGTGCTAATTTCAGTATGCATATCATGACAAGTTGTATTGTAAATTCACACTTTCTTATGGGTCCCTAAGGTTGTTTTTTTTTTTGGTTTTGTTTTTTACTAAAATGATCTCCCTCACATGAAGAGATTTTAACTGTTCATTCTGGATTTCAATCTGTTGGGCTGAATTCCTGAACTCTTCTTTGGTTTTCCTTCACACTGTTCTTCTCCCTAATATAAGCCTAGTATGAATCCAAAGGTTATTGCAACACTATTTTGAATGAAAGGTGACTCATAGTATCTCTAGAAAGTGTTGTGTTCTTTAGGTCTGCATTATAAATCCAGAAATGAATTCAAAGTTGAAGAATGTGTATGTTTCACTACTCTAAACCCTTAAGTTCTAAATTTCTTTATTTTCCTATAATTACTAGGTTTGGGGAATAAAAATAGGGTTATTCTTAAGATCCCAATAATTTTGGATAGGATATTTGCTTTCGTTTTAGTTATATGATTTTTTAAAATAGGAAATATATATTTTCATTACTAAATGAAAAAAATGTAATTATTTTATTTGTACTTAATAAGAGGCTTTGGGGAAAAGGATAAGTTTGAAAATTCACAGCATACTTCTAAGATATAGCGGTGATCTCTATACTAGGATAAGCTTATATTTATAACAATAAAATATTGACTAAGATATGTGAAATGGGAAGAAAGAATCAAATAACTCAATATAGTTGTTCAGAATAGAACATTACTTAGAGATTGCATTTTTCATTATGTGAATGCACACATACACAAATGTGTACACACATGCATGTCTTATTCACAGACATGTATGAACCTTTTACTTAAACATTTTTAGGTTCTTTTCGTTGGTGCATTACAATTATATATCATAATGAGGTTCAGTGTGATAAAAATATACATGCACACAGCAATTGTTTCGTGTTTCCCTCCGGGTCCCACCCCACTCCCTCCCCCACCCCACAGATAATATTAAAATTGGTATTGTTGATGACCATGTTGGTGTATGACTATAATCCTAGTACTTGGGAGGCTGAGACAAGAGGATCGCAGGTTTGTGTCCAGCCTCAGCAACTTAGCGAGGCCCTCTTCAACTTAGTGAGATCCTGTTTCCAAATTAAAACATAAAATAGGGCTGGGGCTATAGCTCAGAGGTAGAATGATCCTGGGTTCAATCCCTAGTACCACACACACACATACACACACACACACACACACACACACACACACACACACCAAAACACTGGTATCAATAACTTTGTTTATGAGCATAGGATTATTTAAACTGTTTCCTTCATCAAGCCGTATATGAACCTTTTACTTCAACATACTTTTTTAAAATTACAATCTTCAGATCCTTAAAGATCTATTTTCATCGACCATATTCTACACAAGTAATTTAAGTTCTACCAGAAAACTGCTTATTTAAATAAAATATTTTTCTTTTAAGTATGGAATCTCACTTATTTTTTCCATGGATTCCAGACAAGTGTGAATTACTCAAACTTTCACATGCATAAAGCATGCCATTAAAATGCAGTTCCTTTCACTGCAATATGTTAAGAAATACCACCTTACAAGGATAAGAAATTACCAAGGCATATCAAATCTGGAACTGATTCTGAAGCTTCTAAAGGAAGTAATTGGGTATAAAAATAAAGCTTCCTGAAATAGTGCTTTGTGCAGTTACACACATGCTGACATTTGAATTGTTGGGTTCTTGAGGGTAGGGTGAAGGATTGATCACAGGGCTCTATGTATGTGAGTTCCATAGATGTTCTCAATCTATTGATTCTAATAATTTTGTTAGAAATGGAAAATATTAATACCATGTGTTCAAAGGACAAGTGAAAAATTATATGACTATTATAAATTTATACATTAGGAAGTGTGAATCCATATTGTTCAAGTTGTAGGGAAAGTGTAATATTCATGACCACACTCCCTGTTCACTTCTTGGCATTCATACATTAATACAAGTGGTAGTTAAGGGATACCTGTGATATTTACATAGCCCTTTAATAATTTAAATTATTGGAAAATAAATATAACCTAAGATGTTATAGAAATAAGGTCACCCATACAATTTTGCTTTTGTTCATTCAGCTCAGTCTTAAATGATGCCACCATTAGCCAATTGCCAGTGACAAAAACCTGAACTCATTCTTTTCTCTTCTTGGAATATTGGATTCATTTCCAAGTTTTCTCAAGTTTATATCCTTAATATTTCTCGTTTCTCATTTCCATCTCCTCCCCCCATTTTTATTGCCAGGAGTTTGTGCCCTAAAACTAAATTCAACTATTGTTTCCATTTCATCATGTTATATGTAATTATTTTGTCCAAATGATTTACATTAACAGTGATTGTTATTGAAGTTTGGAAGAAAAGATTGCTTACAAAGAGAGAGCCGGGGGGGGGGGAGAGAGAATGAATTTGAAATAGATATTATCTTTCTGACAATGTGTTTGTGACCAGGACATTGCACAATGTAGATAGAATCCACAGAGAATGTTAACAGAGAGAGTAGGGTGGAGCAATGAATGCATGAACTTAGTCTTGAAGTGTATACTGAGCCTTGATTCTGAGAAACTTCTTAAGGAAATGTTGATCCAGAGAAACCTCTTGAGGAAATGGCAAGAGCAAAGGGTGATATTTACTAGAATTTGAACCCTTGAATGGGTTATCTTTTCCAGGAGGAAAGGTTGCTTAAGGGTCTGAAAGTACTTGTTTCTAAACAATAGCAGAGATTCCAATTAGAGATTAATGAGATGATTAGAAGTAGGTAAAAGGAAAATTCTGGAGTTGTCTTTATGATAGTTTTTTTATTGATTCTTTTGTGAAATATATATATTGCATAATATTCCTATTATGTTATTTCATTATCAAAAATTACATAGAATAAACAAGTCAACCAGGTATTTTCATCTCTTACAGTAAAATGAGATAGAAGTGAAAGCACTTTATAAATTGTCAGCTAGTATTCCAATGGTACTATTGTTCTGATTCATAGATATATCACTTGTTTTGAACCTCCTATATGTGTTAGTCATCCTTTCATCACTGAGACAAAAATATCTGACACACACAACTTGAAGGAGATTTATTTTGACTCACAGTTTCACACTTTTCACTCCATCATCAGCTGACCCCACTTGCTCTGTGCCTGAGGTATGGCCAAACATCATGCAGGAAGGGTATAGCAGAGGAAAGCTTCTCAGGTTATGGCTCCCTGGAAACAGGGAGAGGGAGAAAGGGAGAAAAAAACGAATAAGAGAATCCTGGGACAAGATATAGTCCCCAAGAATGCCCCCACCCCAAGAACCCACTGCCTTCTATGCAGTCCCACCTCCTACACTTTGCACCACCTCCCTCTAGTCCATTCAAAGGACGAATCCCTCTGTGGGTTCACCTTCTGAGAATATACTTTCTTCTATAGTTTTCATTTATTGTGAATCTTTCATTTCATTACAGATTGAATCTGTTTGTGATTTAAGTTAAATTTATTTTATAATAAGTGCATATTGATATCCATTCCATGTAAATTAAAAAAAATTCCTTTAGAGGTATGAGTTGAATTGGAAGGTTCATCCTCTTTTTAACCCTTTGTGTATGAGCATTCTATCTAATTTAGACTACCAGTCTAACACTGCTTCAATTCTTGTATTATAGAGCAGTAAGTATAATAAATATATGGTGTACTGGAATGAGAAGTAAATTCTAAGACCTACTTTATGCCAAAATTATACATATATATACATATATATACTTATATATTATAATTAATGTACTACATATGAAAAGAAAAAATAGCATTTAAAGCTTGAAAAACATTGTTTAAGTATTTTCATGCTTTCAAGACATTTCTTTGTATTTTCATATGTACTTACATATATAATCTATATATACATTACATATGTATACACACCCATATGTATGAGTACTCCAACCACAGGTGTAAAATTGTATTTCATTTTACATATAAAAATGCAAATATTGCCGGGCGTGGTGGCGCATGCTTGTAATCCCAGTACTTTGGGAGGTGGAGACCGGAGAATCCGGGTTCGCGGCCAGCCTCAGCTCTCCCTCTCTCTCTCTCTCTCTCTCTCTCTCTCTCTCTCTCTACGTAGTGAGGCCCTCCGCAACTTCATGAGACCCGGTTTCAAAATAAAGTATAAAAAAATAGGGCCGGGGGTGTAGCGCGGAGGTAGAATGCCCCTGGGTTCCATCCCCGGTACTGCAAAAAAAAAAAAATGCAAATATTAATAGAGGACAGTTTATTTCAATCTTTTTGATTTATTATCATTTTAAATAGGTATAATGATTATTATCTTGCAATAAGAGAAATTTTTAAAGGGCTCATCAGATTCAATTCTCCTATTTCTTAAATATACGAATGGTGATACCTTATTTGGATTCCAAAGTCTGTTTATGAGATTGTATATATTAGCACTGTTTATGAGATTGTATATATTAGCACTGTTCATTACTGTACCCCCAGCAAAGCACTCCTTGAGAGAACATGTGCTGTGGATAGACTTGTCATACCTAATCCAGTAGTAACAGCTTGTGGTTGCTAGGCATGGGGAAATCTGAAAAGAAGAGGTTAGGTGATAAGTAAGAAGTATTACTGGGCTATTATCTTGACTATTTTCTATACTCCTAATACATGTCTTTCCCTTTTATTAGAAGGCCAACAGTTAAAGTGGAACAACCAATTCATGAGAAGAAACTAATTCACCAATATAATAGAATGAAATTGATTTGTAAGATAGGAAAACTCTGTGGTTTGTGAAATGGATGTTATTAAATTCCAAAAAGAGTGAATTTTTTTAAAGGGTATGCTCTCATTGCAGTTCCCAAACGTTTGAAGGTTATCGAGTTTCCTCTTCTCTATTCTCTGCCCCTTGCCTTTCAAAACAAGCGAAAAAATCACTCAATACCAAGTGCATACACAAAAAAGATCAGGATGAAATAGCTTTCCATTCCTTGGTGGTGCTAATAGGTTTATGTTTGAAAGTTTTTGAGATATCATAAAACTATGTATATTATTTTTATTTCACAAGTTCTTTTATATTTTAAGCAATGCATGTTCATTGTAACATATCAAGAAATGCAGAAGTATAAAAGAAATAATTATGGTTTTTCTTCCTCTTGCTGAAGTTTCAATAATATTTTAGTGTACATCCAATCATGTGTTTTACTCTGATCTTATACTTCAAAACATTGATACAGATTGCATTTTACACGTGTTAAAATATTACACCATACCCATAAATATATACAATTATGTGCCAATCAAAACAATGTCCAAATGTTTCAAGAAGTGAAAACATTAATTACCCTTATGTGATCATTACACACTCTACCCCATAATTTGTGCAATTAAGTAATAATAAAATTACGGCTATAGAATTTTTCTTTTTCCTGTACTTATTTATTTAATTATTTATTTATGTATTTATTTTTGCAGTACTGAGGATTGAACCCAGGAGCATTCTACCTCCAAGCTATACTCCCAGCCCTATTGTTTTATTCTTTATTTTGAAACAGGGTCTCACTAAGTTGCAGAAGGCCTCACTAAGTAGCTGAGGCTGGCCGCAAACCCGAACCCTCCGGTCTCAACCTCCCAAGTACTGGGATTACAAGCATGCGCCACCACGCCTGGCTCTGTACTTTTATGTTTTAAATAAAGATGGAAGCATATTATATAAGACTAATTTTTGACATTGTAATTAATAAGATAGCATGTACATCCCTTCATATTACTTCCTATATAATATGTAATATTGTAACACTTGGGTAGAATCATTATTTTATTCAAACATCCCCCTATTGATGGACATTCTGGCTGTTGCTTTTTGAAATGTCAGACAAAGTTTCAACAAATACTTTTCTACTAAGACACATACTTTAGGGGGCACTGAGTTGTATTCTGGTATTTAAGATGGTAGCTGTGCTCAATTTTATCTGAACACTGTAAAAAGAGGGAAGAAAGAGTTGGCAAGCAAATTAATTATGCATTTGTGATTATAGGGAGACAAGTGAATGTATATGACTGGAAACTGCAGACTCATGAAGCTGGGGCCCTAGATACGGGCTAATATGTGAATAGGCACAACCATTATGTTCATTGGATTTCTTACTACTTTGCTGTCTGTTGTGACTGTTGCTGAGGAGAGGAATTCTATAGATCTCACAGAAATCTTTAACTGGAAGTAAAAACTTACCATCTTAAAAGGACAGAGAGGTGTTATGCTTCATCTAGTGCCAGTTACACAGGTATACAACATTTTACTTTTGAATTTTAAGCATGATTAGTTCCAAAAAGCTAATATCTATATTTTCTTTTTTTTTTTTGCGGTACCAGGGATTGAAAACAGGGGTGTTCTACCTCCACGCTACACCCCCGGCCCTATTTTTTATACTTTATTTTTAAACCGGGTCTCACTAAGTTGCGGAGGGCCTCCCTAAGTAGAGAGAGAGAGAGAGAGAGAGAGAGAGAGAGAGAGAGAGAGAGAGAGGGAGAGAGAGAGAGAGAGAGAGAGAGAGAGAGAGCTGAGGCTGGCCGCGAACCCGGATCCTCTGGTCTCTGCCTCCCAAAGTACTGGGATTACATGTGTGCGCCACCACGCCCAGCTAAATATCTATATTATTTTTGAGGAAAACACAGTTTTGTTTTATAACCCACTCTGAGTATGTACATTGTTAAAGCAAAAGCAGGCTGGGTGTGGTGGCGCACGCTTGTAATCCCAGTACTTTGGGAGGCGGAGACCGGAGGATCTGGGTTCGCGGCCAGTCTCACCATTTCTCTTTCTACACAGGATCTTCCTTGACTGTAACTAACAAATTTTGGTTCTGTTGGGGTGACGGTAGAAAGAAACCCCAGGGATCAGTTTCTAAACCAGTTGTTACCTCTTCTCTGTCACAGGGAAGGCAATACTAACTAACTGATGGTGCCCGCCTGACCAGGCTCTTTTTCTGTCTCACGGAGTCATGGGACTGGCAAATTTTTATATTGAAAAAAGAAAATATATGCTTCCATTTCTGTTACTCCATGCCTTTTCTGTGCACATAAATTTTTCTGTGTTTAACTGCATCTCACTGTAACTTCCAAAACTCAAACAGGGTACAATAAACTTCTATTAATATGTCACAGTTTTGTTTCAGTTTTTCTCTATTTTTTATTATAGGGAAATACACATAACATAAAATTTACTGTCTAACCATTTTTAAATATACAGTTCACTGGCATTGAATACTTTCATGTTCTTGCGTAACCCTCACCATTATCCATTTCCTGAACTCTTTTCATCTTGTGAAACTGGAATTCTATTTCCCGTAGGGGAGGAAGAACTATACCTCTACATTTTTAGGGTTTTTTTTTTTTTTTTGGCTGGGCCTGAGAACAGCATAAGAATTTATTTGATACAAGTTCCACATGTAATGGGAGCTTTCTTATGGACATTAAGACCCAAAGATGCAGTTAGAGCCATATACTTTTATGCTGAATTGGACAAAAATTAGTGAAATATGAACATGTAACAATGCAAAGGGTCTAAGATTGGGTAGCTAATTAGGTGGAGAAGTGGCTAGAAAGACAAGGGTTAGTCTAACCATATTTGTTTGTACATATTTCCTCTGGCCTCAACTTCTCTTTGATGATAAGAATATTACCTTCTGTGTAGTACACTGAGGAGATCATTCACATGGAAATTCTTCTCCTGCTTTTATTGAATGTAATGAAGCCCAGAGTGACCGTGCACCTACTGTTTTTTAAACACTTTTATCTAAAACTAGTCAACATGCCAGACAGAGTGGCATATTTTGGGGTGGTAAGTTCTGACCTCCTTCAACCCAATAAACAATTAACTCTCCATTCCCCTCTCCGCAGCCCTGGGTTTCTCATAATTTTTATGGGAGTTTCTTAGCTTCCTCAGCTTCCTTCTCCTGCCTGTGGGTTAGCAGGTATTAGTCCCAAAAAGGCATTTGCTATCTCATCAGGAAATCTCCTCTTTCACTGTGATGCTAATGATCTTTCTTGATAAACTGAACTCTAAATTTCCTAAACACAAACAGAGAATACTAACCAAATATACAAAATGGTATACTTGCTAGGTGTAGTCAGTTTCATAGTGTGAGTACCTTATTGTATGTTAGCATTATTTTCACCATTCCCACACTGCAGATGAGCATTCAGTCTCTGGCATCACTCTGAAAGGGATTTACACAAAACAAAATTTATTCAGAAATGACAAACAAAATGATAAAGTGCATAAAACTCTGTCATATATGGAAGAGTTGAAGTTATTATCCATTTTAAAGATTCAGAGGAAATATTCAGAGGAAAAATTCAGAGCTGTGGCCCCCGATGTATGAAAGACCATCACATAGAAAAAGACATTTCAGCCGGGCGTGGTGGCACACGCTTGTAATCTCAGTACGTTGAGAGGCGGAGACCGGAGGATCCGGGTTCGCGGCCAGCCTCAGCTCTCTCTCTCTCTCTCTCTCTACTTAGTGAGGCCCTCCGCAACTTCGTGAGACCCAGTTTCAAAATAAAGTATAAAAAAATATAGGGCCGGGGGTGTAGCGCGGAGGTAGAATGCCCCTGGGTTCAATACCCAGTACCGCAATAAAAAGAAAAAGACATTTCAGGGTAAATTAGGAAAAAAGCAACAGTCACTAGAGTACTAGTAATTGTGACATGGACTTCTGTGTCTGGTGCATGCTCATCAGGATTTCGAGACATTTGTTGTCTGATCAAGGAAAAAAAATAGATGACCATGAGACGAGGTAGCAGTAGCACACACAAGTTTTATTTGGGAGACATGCTGGTAGGTGTGCCTTGGTCAAGTTCTTCCTAACATGAGCTTGTTCGGAGACTTAAGGCACCAAGGCTGCCATCCACAAAGGAGGAGGGCAAGGGAGCTCCCACAGGAGAGGGACCAGAATCCAGAGAGAGCTTGTGTGCTTGGTGATGTCCCAGCAGCACAGTGGGAGGCTCTGGGTCAGAGGGAGCCGGAGGGCAGCAGCTCCAGGTCTTTGCAACCTTGAGCTTATCTATGGTGACCAGAGAGCGAGTACAATTTCTCTTGGGGTATGCAAAGCAGGAAGATGCCAAATGACTAAAATTCTGCCTTTTTTGGGGGCTATGTTTGAAACAATTGAATGTATAAAAACTTGAATTTAGCACTGACTGGCTTTTGAGCTAACAGGTCTCAGCCTGGTATGAAGAAATAAACAATCTAGCAACCAGTGTACAAAGGCCAGTTATATAACTAGAGATCCTGTTTTCCTTATATGATTCTGTTTAGTTTCAAGAAAGATAATTTCACTGCAGAATTAGAATGAGATTTCCCCAAAGTGGAATGAACTGTTTTGAAGGTATTATAGAAGTCAAAGAGAGACTGGGTTAAATGAAATGAGATAACATTTCAGGTCATACTTGTGGCCACATTTAATATAGAGAGAGCTTGCTAGTCTTATGAATAGTAAAATTAAATACAAATTTCTTACCAAAACATTTTCTACTCCCCCACAGAACCCTTAATGTTTTACTTTGAATCAAGAATTCAACAGTTACTAGTTCTAAGTAAATACAAATGTACACATATATACATATATAGTAAATTTTATGAAGCTGCTGATAGTCAACAGTTTTGAGCAAATTTATTAATGCATTTTTGGAGTTTTAGCTTAATCCATGTTTCAATAAAATCTATGCCTCAAATTCCACAGTGCTTTACAAATATTTTGTATATATTATATATATATAAATATTTTGTATGTGTTATGTTATATACAAATATTGTGTATATGATATATATATATATGCATGTGTGTATGTGTATGTGCCAAATGACATAGAAAATCCCCTAGTTTCTTTAAAAAACATAAAAAGTAATATGGGTTATTAGAGCCTCTACTTTAGGTGAATTTGATTAAAATTATATAGAAAAACTGGTGTGTTTTGTCTCTTAGTTATCCCAAGATAAACATGTGTATGCATACACATTAAAAATAAATTATGGAGCCAGGCATGGTGGCACACCTGTAATCCCAGTACTGAGGAGGCTGAGACAAGAAGATTGCAGGTGTGAGGCCAGCTTCAGCAATTTAGCAAGACCCTGTTTCAAAATAAAAAAAAATAAATTAGGACTGAGGGTATAGCTCAGAGTCTGCCCCTGGGTTTAATCCCCAGTATCATAAAAATAAATAAATAATATAATTATATTTTCACTCATATAAATTCTTATTCATTTAACAGAACAATTCCAGTGATTTTTATTTTTTGTTTCTTTGTAACTGTTTGTTTTGTTATTTTAATGCAGTGTGAAAAGTAGCTAAATAGTGTCCAATCTTGCAAAATGTATCAAATTTTAATAATATTTTTTAAAAATTTAGTACAAACATTGCAAATGTATCTGAAATTTGGGGGATACTACTAGTAACAAACTTGGTATTTTAGTAATTCTCACCTTAGTTATAAAAGTCACTTTCAGTCTCACCCTCGGATTTTACATAAACACTGTATCAGAGTGAAGGACCTTCATGGCTGTGAATTTGGCAATGCATTAGCTAAGACCAAGGCCTTCTTTCACTTCAGTCCACTACACATTGTCTAAGTATAGCTGTCTGGAAAAGAAATTAGTGTATTCTCCTTTAGGCTACAACTGAAGCAAAATTTGGTTTCTAAGAGAAAATGAAGATGTCTATTTTAAATATTAAGTCTTTTTTTTTCTTTTTTTTTTTGCGGTACCAGGGATTGAACCCAGGGGCGTTCTACCTCCGTGTACACCCCCGGCCCTATTTTTTATACTTTATTTTGAAACCGGGTCTCATGAACTTGCGGAGGGCCTCACTAGGTAGAGAGAAAGAGAGAGACGGGGAGAGAGAGAGAGAGAGAGAGCTGAGGCTGGCCGCGAACCTGGATCCTCCCGTCTCCGCCTCCCAAGTACTGGGATTACAAGCGTGCGCCACCACGCCCGGCCTGAAAAAATTATTTTTTAAGAAGGAGCATCTTCTCTTAATTTCCTGATTTGTCAATGAATAGAACTGGTGGCAGAAATACACTAATCTCCAACTTGAAAAGGCAAAGGTAAAATTTAAAACGTCACATCAGATATGGCAAGTCACTGCCCTTTCAATCAGTCATCCACTAATTATAAGAAGATTTAATTAGTGTTTTGTGAACAACTTCCAAATATATACTCTATACGTTATTGCTCTGCGCAGAGTAGGTTTACCAGCTGTAATTCCTTACTTTGCACTCAACTGAAAACCTAACTTTAGTGATATTTTGCTATGCTAACGTTAAAGATAACAGGATCTTTCAAAGATACAGTTGTTACTCATTGTTTTTTTCTGTCCTCCCAATACTGTGATTCTGTGTCTTCTTAAATATGGTGGCACTGGTGGGCACAAAATGACTGCCATTTGGCCTGGAGACAGTTCATTTATACACAGATGGCCCTCGCTGTGACTAAATCAACTTGGTTACTCAAACCAGTTACTCTGAATAAGAAATGAGATGAGGGTGGCGTGTTCAGGCCAATTAGAGCCTATGCCTCATAGAAATGAGAAAATTACAGTAAAGAATCCATGCAATAGCCAAGTACGGTCATGCACGCCTGTAACCCAAGTATTTGGGAGGCTGAGACAAGAGAGTCATAGGTTCAAGGCCAGCACCCTGTAACTTAGTGAGACACTGTTTCAAAATTAAAAATAAATAAATAAGCTGGGCATGGTAGTGTATGCCTATAATTCCAGTATTTAAGAGGGTGAGTAAAGAAGATCATAGGTTCAATGCCAACCACAGCAATTTAACAAGTCCCTCAGCATCTTAGCAAGATCCTATTTTAAAGTAAATAATAATATTTTTTTAAAAAAAGCTTTGGGGTCTAGATCAGAGGAAGAATGCCCTTGGGTTCAATCCCCAATACAACAACAACAAAAAAGATTCTAAATATTAATTAAGATTTTCATTACTTTTTCTAGGTATTAACTTTCAGCCCATCTCCCTACAGCCCATTATCTTAACAAGGGTTACCTGTACTGTGGAGATATTTTTAGGTTTATTTGGGGGTATCTAGGCTCCACATTTAGCAACATAGACCCCAATTGTGCCTTTGTTGCTGGCCTTTAGTGTAGTCTAAATATGGAAGAATTCCTTCTGCAAGATTTGAGAATCGCTGTAGCACATTCCTTCTTAGAAACTGACTTCTGCACTAACCTCATACAGATGATTTTTCTCCTACTCTCTTTGGTTAGTGAAGTTTCCATAATAACCTGATATTCTCCTGAAATAAAAACGGACAGCATGTAAGGGGGAGTAGACTTAGACTCTTGCGCTCTGGGGTTTCCAAAGCTGCCACATTGCTTTAAATATTTTGTTCACCTTCTCTTATCTCATTTTCTTCACTTATAAAATAGAAACATACAAAATACATAATTATTTAAAAATCCATGTAAGTGTGGATATTTAGTGAGATTATACATGAGTATTTAATAACATGAGGTAATCATAAAATAACAGATGAACAAATAATACATAAATAGCGTGTGCGGTAAGATCAAAATTTAAAATTTATTTTGCAATTTTTCTAGGGACAATAGCAATAGTTACATCTAAAAATTTTGGACTGTATCCTTTACATATTTGTATAATTTCTAGATTTGCTATAGTTCATTTTATTACTTTTGTAATGGAAAGAAAATGATTAAAATTCAAGTTAGAGTTTTAAAGCTTTTCTTTTATTCCTTCCTCATCTAAACTCACCATTTTAGCCAATTAGGCACCTAACAAGCCCAGAAGGAAGAAGTCAGAGGAGTAGTGAGTTTTAATTAAGGGTCAAAAAAATGTAGCACCTATCTGGGCAAGCCAGGTTTGGAGAAATCCAATCCAATTTTTGGATCCAAGAAGCAAGAGGAGATCAAGAAAGTGCACGACTGTGCCCCTCCATTTATGCATTACAGGAAGGAGGCCGCCCCGGCACTGCAATGGGGGAGAGTCGAAGGTTGCCACAGAGCCTAGGTGATCCCAAACCCCAAAACATTAACTCTCTCACCTTTTGTGCAAACCATTTGCATTGTCCTTATCTAAGCCATCTAAATTTTTTTTAACTCATTAGATAATATTCTTTGACCAAATATAGCTTCCTGCTCATTCCTTTTAGTTGGCATTAAAGATTATTCCAACTTTGAAAGAATTTCTTTGAGTTGAATATTTACAGTTTTTTGCTCTAATGAAAAAGTAGAGAACTAGAAAGATGCAGATACGTGATATGAAGGCATTTCTTTTGAAAGTATGAAGGTGGGAATTATAAAATTGGGAAATTATATGGAAATTTGATGACTGCACTGACTTTGAAAAATTATATTCATATGTGGGTTTCAAGTGAAGTGATTATTAGATTCTCTAAATATCAATATGTTAAATTAAAATATATGAATCCTCAAGAAGAAAGTTATCAGTGAGTATTGAGTTTGGCATGAAATTTTGCCTTTAATTTATTTTTAAAATAAGTTATTCAGAACGCATGGATTCATTAAAATTCATTTGAATACTGCTCTGAAAACAATTACTTAAGATTTATTAAAATGCTGTAAGAGCGAATACAGAAAGCACAGTAAAGCAGTTTAGCTAATTTCATATCCAAAGTTTAATGCCAACTGTGGTATACATTTGATTGTATTGGTTTTCAAATCCCTAGCACCACCCCTGTTGAACTGCACACATCCTTCCATAAATACAATCTGTTTTGAAGGTGTAAGTCTTTTCGTTATTTTCTGAAGTTTGCCAAAGGAGCATGTGCATCTGCCAAAATGAAAAACATGGGACAATTTTTGTGCCTCTAGGTGGCTCTAAAATGGCACGCCACCATCTGCCACTGGGCATGTTCTAACGATAAACATTTAAAATTCTGTATCTAGTTTTACAAAATTACAAGTATTCTGAGTCTTTATCTACTTTGAATTCATAAAGACAGTTAACACACACACACACACACACACACACAAGGCAAGCACATGCAAAAACACACAAAATGAAGCTTTTACATGAACTGTTTTACTTAAGAAGCTTAAAGAGAAAATTATTTTATTATAGTGCATTGATGCATCTATGATGATAATGTAATTATCAGTGTGTTATCAACAGGAAGAGGGGCCAAATAAAATTAACACCAGTAATTTCTAGGTAGACAATTTGTATGTACTTAGTGTCTTATTCAGCGGTATTGAAATTTTCAGATTTAAAGTTTGTAAAAATTGAGATAAGACACTTTTGTCTGACAACTTCTTCATACTTCTATAGTTATACTCTTGGTCATCAGTCATCAAAACTTTCTTAGAAAAAATTTCTGTTAACATTTGCACAATAATCTACATGGGAAAATTTCATACTTCCGTCTATAAATAATCCAGTAGAATTAATTGCACACAGGAAGAGGGACTGATGAAATAGATTCTTAACATGAATGTACTGTGACTTACTGTCCACAGTAGGCATTGTTTTTGCTTTTTTGTTTTCAATAAGCATATGAGGTGCAATTTTTAATGAAATTTTATTTTATTGTATGAACCTAAAAGCACATTATCATGAATGAATATAATATCACTTCTATAAAGAAATTGACTATTACTAATACCCAAGAAGCCTCCTCATTCCCTTTCCAAACACTACTTCCCAAGCAAGAAGAATTGTTTTCTTGACATAACAGCCCAAGTGAGGTGTGCCTAGTTTTTTACATTATATGAATGTAATCATGGAGTGTAAGATACAGGGATTTTTTAAGTGCACAAAAAATTAAAAACCTGTATCATAATCTTATGGGAAGTCTATCATTTTAAAATATATTCTCTAATATACCATTAATTTAATTATTTTTGTTTTTTTTCTAGTGGATAACAAATGTTCCTAATAGTATCTATTGAACAATTATTCATTTCTTACTAATTAGTAGCTTTGAATGTGGAAAAATGTTCAAAGTTTGTTAAAAGGGAAACAAATTAAGAAAAAAAAATTTCTTTCCCTCTGTCTCTTCCATTATCCTCTCTTCTATCCTCTTCTCTTTCTCCCTCCTCTGTCTCTCTGTCTCTGTCTCTCTCTCTCTCTCTCTCTCTCTGTCTCTCTCTCTCTCTCTTTTTCTCTCTGTCTTTTTCATTCTCTCAACTGAAAGGCTTTTACACTATAATGTCATTTGGTAATAATTCCACAAATGAAATTTAGGGGATTTGAAATTTACACTTTAATTTTTAAAGGCTATTTTTAAGAGCACTTTTAATATCACAGCAAAATTGAATAGAAGGCACAGAGATTTCCCATGCACTCCCCAGCTCCCACACATCCCTAATTTTCCCTTATCAACACCCTCCACCACAGTGGTACATTTGCTAAAAAATACATGAACATACTTTGACATGTCATAGTTATCCAAAATACACAGATTACATTAGGCTTCATTTTGATGCTGTGCATTCTATGGGTTTGGACAAATGAATAATGACATGTAACCACCATTATAGTATAATCCAGAATTATTGCACTGCCCTAAAATCCTCTGTTCTCTGCCATGTTCATCCCTGTGCTTCTCCCCATTCCTGAGGCAACCACTGATTTTGTTGCTGTTTCCATGGATTCACCTTTTTGAGAATGGCACATAGTTGAAATCGGAGTATGCAGCCTTCTCAAATTGTCTTCTTTCGCTTAATAATATGCATTAGTGTTCCATCATGCTTTTCATGGCTTCACTGCAAATTTCTTTTTGGCACTGTATGTGAACCTATTATCTGAATGTACTGCAATATTTATCCAACATTTTGGTTGCTTCTTGTCAATTATGAACAAAACTTCTGTAAACATCCATGTGTAGGTTTTTGTGTGGACATAAGTTTTCAACTCCTTTGGATAAATACCAAGGCACAGGATTGCATGATGATATAATAAAAGTATGTTTGGCATTGTAAGAAACTATCAAATCATCTTTCAATGAGGCCGTGCTGTTTTGCATTCCCACCAGCAATGAATGAGAGTTGCTGTGACTTCTCATCTTTGCCATCGTTTGGTGTTGTCATTGTTCTGGATTTTGGCCACTGTCACAGATTTGTAGTGGTATTTGATTGTTGTTTTAATTTGCATTTCCCAGATGACATAAGTCAGTGTCTAGATTAACTTTGTTGCATGTGGATGTTCAGCATTATTTATTTAAAAGATTATTTTTGCTTCTTTGTACCCATTGTATGACCTTTGCTCCTTTGTGAGGTGTCAGTTGATGTATTTCTGTGCTTCTCCATTCACTGATATCTTTGTCTATTCTTTTGCTAATACCACGCTGTCTTGGTTATTGTAGCTATGTAGTAAGTCTTAAAGTAGGCGGTGTACGTAATAAACTTTCTTTTTCTTGTTCAATAGTGTGTGTACTATTCTGGATAATGTCTTGTTCTTGTTACTTTGCTTTCTGTGTATTCTTTTTGTGATCTGAAAAAAGACTAAGAGCTGTGATCAACTTTACAGTCATGCCTCTGCAGGGTGAGTAGCTGCCACTAATTTTTTGTCTTAGGTTATACCTACATAGGTTGGGCTAAGGACTTAATATAGAATATATAATTTAGTTATTTAGTTTTTGCACATCATTATAAGCACAGGCATTTTTTTTTTTTTTTTTGCGGTACTGGGGATTGAACGCAGGGGCGTTCTACCTCCGCGCTACGCCCCCGGCCCTATTTTTTTTATACTTTATTTTGAAATCGGGTCTCACGAAGTTGCGGAGGGCCTCACTAAGTAGAGAGAGAGAGAGAGAGAGAGAGAGAAACAGAGAGAGAGAGAGAGAGAGAGAGAGAGCTGCGGCTGGCCGCGAACCCGGATCCTCCAATCTCCGCCTCCCAAAGTACTGGGATTACAAGTGTGCGCCACCACACCCGGCTCACAGGCATTGTTTAATAATGGTTTTATAGGTGAGGAAACTGGAACTTTATGCTAGTGTTACATATAAGAAATAAGGAAGTAGAAATTCAAAGCCAGGTTCATTTTATCTTGAGCCTGCTCTCTGTCCTACTTGTATAATTATTCAGTAAAATTCAAATAACACCTCTGCAGTTTCCCAAATTGATAGGTGGCTCGGTGGAAAATGGAATAGATATTTGCAAGGCTGCCATCTCCCAACCTTTGAAACCAGAAGTCATTATATGCTTTATTGAAAATTATCATATTCAATATAATAACACATAATAAAGTTTGTTTGAACAATACATTACTAAATGAATAATAATATACATATTCTTCAATATTTATACAAGTTTTTCATTGGAAAAAATATTTGGAAAATGTTTTATGATAGAAAAAAGTTGAGAAAAGTACATATGTTTTTATTACCCTAAACAGAACCCTATTTGATTATCTGGTAGGTGTTTACCATTAGATTTTATGGAATGCATAGATTTTTCAATATAGAGATTTAATTATGTACTATTTCTCTTTTATCTGAGAATCTGTATTAAGTAATAATTTAGTGGGAAACAGTATATTTGATTATTGTTCTTTAAATTTGTCTACAGGCCACATCTGTCCTTCTAATAAATGTATTTCTCTTTTAAATTCCTTCCCTCTACCCCTCACTTTCTTCCCCTCTCACTTCTCTGGACCTCTTAGTGATGTATGTATGCACAGACACATAAACACACGTTTTGCCTTACTGGATCCTTATTTCTACCTCTGAGATGGTTATGTGAATGAATGTGTCTTCATTCACATATGAAACCCTTCTAATGAAGTACATATGTCATGCTAACCATGCTTTCCCCTCATGTCCCATCTTCCTCCTTAGTCCTCCATTCCTTCCTTGATCACTGTCCACATTCACTTTCAAGCACATTTAACTTTCTAATTTCCCTATCTGTTAGAACCTTCACCTGACAATTGTTTTAACTTTTGCCTATTACAAGCTGGTACTAAACAAATTGCACAGTCTTACTTATTGGGACCACTTCATATACATGGCCAGATCTCAAATGAGTTCTCAAAATTCCTGTAAAATATTCATCTTTGCATTAAGTCCAGCTTTGTACCTCACCTACACTCACTCAGCCCTTCCAACCATTACAGCTACAGAAGCTGGGCCAGCCCTGAGCTCATGGAAACATTATCTGTTCTCTTCTCGTAAGAGTTTCATCTTACCAACCATCCTCTTTGTCTTCTAAGCATCAATTTTGAACCCTCAGAGGGATTCTTTTTTTCAGCACATACACTTAATATCATCCATCATAAAGAAAAACAACTCACCATTTGTGTTTAGACTCCTGTTTCTCTGCTCTGCCATTTAGCTGTATTAAAAAAACAAATGTCTATGCTATATGAATCTTTTTCACCTCTTTGAATTCTTTCCTTAATTCCCTCTAATTTGGCTCTGGTTCCCATCACTTAAATACAAAATCTCTTAATGTAAGTGGCCCAGAATTTGCCCAAATCAGTGGTCAATTGTCTATTCTCATCTTATTAAACTTGTCAATAACAATTTAAAAAAGTGATTCAGGAATAGAATAGTGGTTACATAGAGGAGGGGGAGGGATTGGTAAACACCTATGATGTTACATTTAGTTCTAACAGATACTACTGGCACACCAGTAGTATGAATAGTAACGATAATACATTATTTATCTCAAAATAGTTAGAAGATTTTGGGGGCCAGGGACTATTGCTCAGTGGTAGAGTATGTGCTCAGATGCATGAGGCTGTGGGCTCAACTCCCAGTACCCCCAAAAACAAAGAAGATTTTGAACATACTAACCATAAAGAAATTATAAAAGTTTAAGGAAATAGATATGCTAATTGCCCTGAGTAGATCACTGTCTAATAAAACATGAATCTAAGTATCACATTGCATTGTACTTCATAAACATGTACAAATATTTTATCAATCAAAAATGTAATAAATTATTGTTATTATAAAAGAGAGTTGGGTGTGGTGGCTCATGCTTGTAATCCCAGTACTTGGGAGGCTGAGACAGGAGGAACGCAGGTTTGCCGCCAGCCTCAGCTACTTAAGTGAGGTCCTCGGCAATTTAATGAGACCCTGTTTCAAAATAAAGAATAAAAAAAATTAGGGCTGGTGTGTAGCTTGGGGGTAGAATGCCCCTGGGTTCAATTCCCAGCATGCCAAAAATAATGAATATATAAATAAATACATAAATAAACAAACAAATAAATGAGTACATTTTCTTTCTTGAACATTTTTCTTTTCTGTTATTCCACGCTGTGACACTAATCCGGCTTTCTGCCTATCGCATTGGGAGTCTCTCTTCAGTTTCTCTAAGCTTTGCTGGATTGCCTTGACCAATGAGATTTCCAATGTCCAAGAGCCTCATCTTCCCTCTTGCTGCATTCTTTCCCTAGTGAAGTCATTTAGTTCATGGCTCTGGATGCCACACATTAGTGATTCCCAAACTCAGATATGAAGCCTAGAGCCCTTCTCTTAGAGTCAGGCTCGATACCCACTGCCTCAATGAGGTCTTCACTCGCATGGAGACTGGACTTCCATATGTCCACAAGCCTTTTTCATTTTTGTAGAGAGACAGGTTGGAGGCACACCTTTGACTCGTCCCTCCCTTCTTGCCCTGCATTCTTACTATCAGTAAGTGCTGGTGGCTGAATCTCTAAACACACCCTGATCTGACCACCGCTCAACATTGCCACTGGCAAAGTGACTGGCCATGCCGCCTTTGTGCCCTATCTGAACTACATAAGCAGGATCCAAACTGGGCTCCCTGTCTTCTCTCCTGATCCGCCGCAGCCCATGGTCTACCACGCTGCTACTGGCTTTTCTCATCCATAAGGTAAAGTACTTTTATTTCTCTACCTAAAACCTTCAAATTGTGTTTTATTTCACTTTGCACAAAATCCAAACTCAATACAAGAGTGTACTTGTCTTGCCTCTGGCTCCACTACTATATCTGTCCATTATCCTTCTTATTCTGGGGTATTTATTCATTCCCAAGTCCCCTGCTTATTTCTGTTTGGAGCATTCATTCCCCAGATGGCTGCCCCAGTTCACCTTTCATGACATAACTAAAGCATAGCCCTCTGGTCTCCCTAGACAAGTAGCCGGTCCAACCAGTTACATCTACCATATAACTATGACATGTTTTTTTATGCATACTAGTGTTTAGTAATTAAAATCATTGAATTTATTTGTTTATCAAATTTTCAATGTGTGTTTGCTACCTCTCCCTCCCTCAAAGTTGCAAATTCTTTGAAGGCAGGGAATCTATTTCTTGTTCAAACCTGTTTAACCAGTCCTGAATGTACTGCTTAGTACATAGTCAGTGCTCAATAAATTTAATTGTTTGACAGACTCTAGCACAATAGATAATTATTCCTGACTTCTTAATAAAAATTTAAATTTAATTCAAACTGCCAGCTAGTTGGATATTGTCTTTCATCATTGTTATTTATCTAATTTTCTTTACACTAAAATGTCCCCAATAATGTTTTTGTGAATATTTTATTCATGGAGGGCCAGTTTAGGGATGAAATTAGATGTTTTAAAATAGTAGAATTTTATCGGTGAATAGAAGGCAATAGTGAGATATAGATTTCAGAGCTGGAAGCCTAGAATACAATACAGATTTAACAATGGCTTGTTGTGTGGCATAGAAAACTTACTTTACCTTCTTGTAACTGTTTTTTCATTAATCCATAATATAGATTCAGTATTACTCAGTTGCAAACCTCAAAGATAGGGATGTTTGAGGATTAATTAAAGGGTGTCTATAAGATTCTTTGATTTTACTATAAATGTGTTATTAAAGTAGTAAAAAATGATTTACACATTACTGTAATTTGAAGCTTTTTCCCATCTCCTACCACCTAGTTATCACTGTCAATACTGAGGAATAATAAACACAACTGCTGTACCAAAGGTAGGAGGTGGGAGCAGGCAGGACAGGGTACTTGCAATAAGGGAAGGCATGGTCTATACAGAATTAAAAACAATTATAGAGCTGGCTAATAATTAGTCTACTCATGCTAGCAGTCCTAAACTATGTCTGTGATAGGATATTTTTCTTGCCAAAATTTTTTTCCACCTACTTTCTAAACAATTGCTGTGGTTATCGTAATTTTAATATTGTAAGTGTAAGCTTCAAATTAGTCCATTTTTATGCCTTATTTTTAATAAATATTGGAATGTATATGGAAGTTAACATGGGTAACACCTCGTTACTCTGCAGGACACAGCTACACCTATTCATTCTGAGAATAAATTCATACTCATTCAAAATCATTCTGGTGCCCTTCAGTCACAGTTTGAATGTGTTACATGGTGTTAAAATATTCTTGCATTTTAACAGTAGGTTTGAAGTAAGCAATCATAGCAGAGGACGTGTCAATACAAAAGAAAATAATTTTCTGTGACCATTGCAGATTTCATGTTTAAAATTTGAAAATCACTGGAATAGATTTTGAAAAAAACAAATCAAGGATGGTATTATAATTTCTGACCTTGATTGTCTAATGGATATATGCTCATCTCTGCCAAAGTTATATTGTTTAGTATTTTTTCTATTTGTGTATATGTTGCTTCAGGAAAAAGAAACTTTAGGCCGGGTGTGGTGGCGCACGCTTGTAATCCCAGTACTTGGGAGGCTGAGACAGGAGGATCTCAGGTTCGAGGATAGCCTCAGCAAGCAGTGAGACTATCATCAACCTAGCAAGACCCTGTTACAAAAATAAAAATAAAATAGGGCTGGGATGTAGCTTGGAGGTAGAATGCCCCTGAGTTCAA